>JAJHUR010135850.1:24124-49212 GCA_027495735.1 Lutjanus campechanus | reverse complement strand
CTGTGGACAGTGGGGGAAGGAGGCCCATGCCTGACCTCAGCTGCCGCTACGGAAATTATCCCGCCAATTATCCAGGACGTATTCCTCTAGCGCTCCAAACACTCAGCGGCCAGCCTTTACGACCTTAGGAAACTTTCTGTGTTGTTTTACTGTGGTGACCTCACTTCAGTTAGCGTGCACTACAGCTCTGCTGGGAAGAGGGACTGCTACTTGTCACAGCCCAAAAGCATGACGTCAGGGGGAAAGAAAGTTTAAAGACCCATGCAACCTATATACAGTAGTCAACGTGGGCCATAATGAGTGTGCCTGCAGGAGGCAGACTAATGAGAAGTATACATTCAGAAAGGAAAAAAAGGAGAATAAAAACAGCTTTTTAAATTATGGTAGGGAAGGCAACAATATAATACAAGTAATATATAGAACTAGTTGATGTTCCAACCCATGAGTGCTCAGTAGTCACTACTACATTATAACACAAGTACTCATAGATTGGACTG
Source organism: Lutjanus campechanus (assembly GCA_027495735.1). Taxonomy (NCBI): domain Eukaryota; kingdom Metazoa; phylum Chordata; class Actinopteri; order Lutjaniformes; family Lutjanidae; genus Lutjanus; species Lutjanus campechanus. The sequence continues at coordinate 48,715 of JAJHUR010135850.1, read as the reverse complement.
AACCCATCTTTGATCTCTGCCTTCATTTTGATTTCCGCTACACACCTGTAAAGTTTTACGATTGCATCTGGCACAGTTGTGACATATAAACACCTGAAAAATTACTAAAAACATCATCTGTGGTAGTTCCTGCTACAATAGGTGTCTCCAGGCCCACATTTTGCCATGATGACACACACAAACACACAAGGTGAAAACAATACCAGCCACCCACTGTAACAGCTGGTAAACATATCCCTGCTAATAAAATAAAGAAATGTTATACTGTTGATAATGTCCATTGCTTAAGAACCAGTCACATCACAGAAACAAAGCTAGTCCTAACAAATCATACAAAAACTGTGATGATACTTACAAATTCATCTGTCCATTTTTCACTGAGCTACCTGTTTTATTTTCAACCTTTCCATATTGCTGTCCTCACTCATCTAGGCCAAGCGGCAAATCCGACCACAGCAGCCCTGCTTTGGTCATCTTTACACAGAAATCAAGCATTACCATAGGTGGAAGTTGTGGGTGACAGGGGGACTGACCCCCCTTCTTAGGAAAAACACTGTGAATCAATTTATATTCATTGTGAATCAGAAAATGGTTGGAGGGCCAACCGGCACCTTATCAGGGCCTAAATGTGGCACTCAGAGAAACACCCCCACAAAACACTGTAAACTGAACAATACCTGTTTTGTTTTTTTTTTGTTTTTTTTTACAAATTTCTATTTTATTTATTTAAATGGATTTTCTGTTTGCAGCTCATACAATTCTTGGCCATTCTTGGTCATTTTTCAGGTTCTGAATCTTCATCTAGAGAATTTCAAGCTTAAAGGTATCCTGTGATGTTTCCTTGTAATGCATGTTGACACTCTGCCACCATCAACCAACAGAATCACAGGAGACCTACTCTTAAAAGCATTTTGTGGTGGTCAAATGTTCACAAAGTATTTTAAGGGGCTCTTAAAGCTCAACAGAAATGTTGACTTAATTTATTTTGTGATATATGTTGATATAAGTTGATTGTGATAAAAAGTTTTGCAATATCACTACATTTGCTATTTTGCCATGTAAATTGTGGGTGAAAGTAATGATGGATCTTTCACACACACTCACACACAGCACACACACAGGGCATTTACAGCCAAGCAGGGGAAAGGGGAAACGGGTAATGGTTGTTGGCAAACTTCAAGTCACGCTTCAAAACTGTGAGCCAATCAAAATGATGTAAATAGTTTATCAGAGCCAATCCAATGCCTCAGTGTCAGAAGAGGGGGATATCCTAGTTTTATCTATTTTTACAACTGCATTTGATACAAGCTGTTGGCTCACACACACAGAGAGTGAATCCTGGTGTGAGAGCCAAGCTGGAATCGGTTAGAGACTGATGTCAGCCAGGATCAAAGTAAATGGATGCCCACATTTAAATTAGCCAATCAATTCATTAGTCAATTGTGTAAAAGTAAAACAAATGAACTGTAGATCAATTTGTCTTTGAAATTGTTATAGGGAAATACTGACAATGTAGTAATGTAAGTACATGACACACATGGTACGAGAACCTTGCATTTGGTGTAAAAGAAAAGGTATCAGATAGCCAACTTTTTGTATCACTCCACATATGTCGTGATCACTCAGTTTCCCAAGGGCCTTCAAACAAAGGTCGCAGAGAATATCACCTGATGACTCTGGAGAGTCGGGAAACAACCTGGTGCTGTCATCCAGACCAAGTGTTCAAGACTTTTCACTCACCAGACCCTGTTGTAATACAATAGAAGTATCACTTTCATTTTTCACAGGCAACAGAGCACGATTAATAATCTTGATCCATCCCAGTGAAACCATATGGGCGTACAGGATGAGATCCAGCAGTCAAATTATTAACATCAGTCCTTCTGTGCCTACAGGAGGAGAAGACTTAGAGAAAGACGCAGGGCAGCTCCGCTGTGGCGGTGGAAGCATTAAAATGTGCCGATAAGATCCGGACAAAATGTGCATTTGTGAGATCCACTTGCCTGTTTTTGACTCAATCAGCATGCAAATAGGAAACAGAGACATAAACATGGCAGTCGAGCATTGCAGAGGAAACTAAGAAACATAACAGCCAGAAGAGAAGAATATATGTTCTATCCAACAGCCCAAACAAGACAATACAATCCATGTTACACCGCTCCTGATCAGATCAGTATCCTTATCTGGACCAAACACAGCAACACATGGCCTTCAAGATATCTGGAGACTTGTGTTTGCATGAGAATGCATGTGCAAGCAAGTGTACATGGCAAAGATTCTGTTTGTGTAATGTAGTGAAATCGTCTGATGATGTATTGGGTCTATAAATGTGTTCCACCCAATATCTCTCCTGTGAGCACTGGAGGAGGACAGATCCCCTGTGACCACTGAGCACTGACATCACTAAAACAAGAAAGACAGCAGTCCAATAATATCAGTTCTATCTTTTGACAAACACAGTGTTAACAATTTTAATAATGCCTTGATTCCCAGTAGATTCTCTCCCGATGTAATAAAACAGCATCTGAAAAACCTGCACCTCATAAATTGAGCCAGTGAAGCGTTTTTCCATCATTATGCTGCAGAGATTGTCTGTGTCAGTGTGTTGGTCAGTCAGGAAGAGACACTAAAATCTACAGGTTCCCATGTTAGCAGTGAGAGGAATATGTATAAACTGTGCAGACTTACAGTAGAAATCATATAACATGACATCAGTAAAATGTGCACTCCATGGACCTTAGTAATAGGTTTTTCTTAGTGAGGGGCTGGAGTGGAGGTGGTGAAAAGGTCAAGATGTGTTTCATCACTTGTGTGGAGAAGGTCCCCACCACTGAATAAATGTTCGGCTATGTTTTGCAGGTTTAGGATAAGATTGGTGCATCCAAAACTCTAGTTTTACAAGTGTAGCTTCAGCTGCAGATAGTGGCTGGAGACAACACAAAGAAATAAATAACTTAAAATAACATTTGCCAACTTTACAAGAAGGTCCAAATAAATAATAATTTGTCATCAAAAGTGTTGCACAAAGTTTACTGTGTTTCTCCTCACTCAACAAAATTTTTAAGGGTGTCAAGGGTTACAAGTGTGCTCATAAACATCCACTGCAGGTACATCCACAGGTAATTTGCATCATAGTGAACCAAATGATGTACTTACAGGACAGGAGTTGTGTAGGTGGTCAAAATGTCAATGTGGCCCAGACTATGTCCGGGTGTGATCTGAGCAATCGAATCTCAAATGCATCCTGAGTGCATTCACATTTATACTTAGAGCTGTCCACTTGTGATTGGATCACCAAGGATGCGTGTTAATACCAGATCTGAACAGGCACTACGATTCATTTAAATACACTGTATATAAACAGTGACTGAATGCACTGACACCTTTATTTCAATTAAATGCAGAATACAAGATTTATCTGTTGTATTCCCTGGAGTTTTTCCATGAATTAAACTTGAATGATGTAATCATCTGACAGAAAAAAAAACTTTGTCAAAAGCTAGTAAGTAGTATGAAGTAAATATGAAGTGCACCTCCATGCTCATGATTTGGTCTTAAGCATTACGGCCACTAAAGAGTTAAAGTAAACAACCTGTAAATTTAGATCATTAACTGTCACTGAAGACAAGAAATGAAAGGATAGTGTGGGACCACATGCAGGTTTGTATGCACTGGGGCAGTCAGAACTTTAAATCTCAGCAGTAATATTTGGACCAAAGCGCAGCAGATTTAAACCCCCACAGATAGACTCCCACCCACACCTATACACCAGCTCTGTTTGCTTTCCATTCCTATCGGATGTCAGCAGACATGGCAGCAGTAGAGAAAAAAACAGCACTGTGTAGGAAATAGCTTCAAAAATAAATGTCTTTAGGTGTATTATTAGTTGACATAACAGTTCTAGTCATATCAATGTCATAAGCGAGATCTAGTGCAGGAAATGGATAGGGTGGTAAAACTGGCAACGATGGATAAATCCAAGGATTCATAAATGTGGATTTATGAATGGCTTTAGTTTGACTGTAGCTCTGCACACTCCCTTTAAATGCTTTTGGATGGTGTGACATTTTATATACTGTAAGGTGTGCTTAACTACATTTCATAATGGCGGTTTTACTACAGTACATTGGGCGTTTCATTGTCAGGTCTTTTACTGAATGTTGTACCTGGCAGTGTGTCGCAGGCTGGTAGTATGATCTCCATCCAAATATCAATCAAACAAGTTACAGTTTGATCAAACTAAATTGAATGCACCCTAGGAAAAGAGTCATAAAACAAAGCGTTTATGAGCATATGTATAAATAATTCCTTGTCAGTGTTGGATTGTTGTTCATACAACATTTTTCTTTTTCCACTGATCTATAGACAATAACCCACAGTAACAAGAAACTAATTGATTGATTGCTTTACTGTGAGAAGTGCAGTTCTTTTTTAATGGCCTGTTTGATAGATGGCCCAGTCTTCTTTGAGTACTTTCCCACAAAGGTTGGGGGGCAGAGGGTGGAGAAGAGGACGATGAAGCAATGGGTAGGAAAGAGGGAGAGACTGAAGGATAGAAGAGGAAGCAGACATGGAAATGTAACAGTAAGGAGTCATGGAAGGCTGGAGAAGAGAGCTTCATTTATAAATGCATCCAGTCAATCCCAGCATGGGGGGAACGCAGCAGCCTGACCACTGAGACACTCCCAGCTAAGGGGGGTACAATCCATAGGCAGAAGGGGGCAGTCCAGGGGGGTAAATGGGGGTGTATGGGTCCTCTCCAAAACTCTGATTCCAAGAAAAACACAAATTGGTCATTCATTTTCCTTCTCCTACTCCTCCTCCTCCTCCCTCCTCCTCCTCCTCCTCCTCCTCCCCTGATGCTCCAGCCCTCACTCACTCAGCCATGGAAATGATCAGTGACTGCTGCTTAAGTGAAGGCAGAGGCAGGCCTAATCTTGTTCATATTCGACTATGGCGTCATATGGAAAATGCATATCCATCCAGGGTTTTAGTCCTGCATCATATCAGTGTTTCAGAGCCTCTTGATGGCAGCAGTTATATGTGCAATATTTCTTCAACTCAACAAAACCATTCGGATCAGGAATTCCAACTTAATTGTTTATATGAATGCTAACAACCAAGTCTGTTCTTACCCACCTGAGTATGTTGATGAATGGAGCCACCATGTTCAAGATACTGTGCATCACATATTATATATTATTTGGACAATAATTTAATGGATTTTTCCCTTTTAAGGAGGGGCAACAGATGTGGAAATTGTGTCTTTATGCACACAAGTGCAGCAGATTCATCTTGGTCTGCTAAACAGCAGTATGTAAACTGAATGAACTGTGGGGTCAATTGGAGAATTTTGGGAGGCGCACAACGTGTCGCGGTGTCTGCAGCTGCCAGTGTACACGTTTATTTGGGAGTAATCCAGACTTAATATCAGTTAAATAGTGGACTGGGATATGTCAGAGGTAACATTAAGTAGTGTGTGGCACAGGACAGCACAGGGCAAACACACTTCTGTTATTCTTTTTGGCAAGTTTATGAGGCCGCAACTGTTAATGCAATGCATAAATTTAATCAAGAACCTCATTGTATAGATATTTTCCCAAATGTTTGGGGATGCTTAAAAAGCAGCAGGGCCACAATCACTTCTCCAAGGGGGATTAAGGTCACTGTTATGTCCTTATGGACACAATCATATTTGATAAGTGAGATAATTTTCCTAGACCATATCCTCATTTTCCCTAAGTAAGCTACTCTTCCATATTTTTCCACATTAGTATCCATTTATGAATATGAATGAAAGCTTGTCAAAGAAATTCCATATCACTCCATTTTCCACGCTGATTGCAGCTACTGAAGCATTCCAGACGAGTGCATGTCATTACGTCTGACTAATCCCACATTAGTCTCCATTACTGAGACATGGCTTAATGATTCCACTATCTCCACAAAAATTAGGCTGCCGCTGTTTTTCTCCCTCTCATGCACACACACCCATGAAGAGTCAGATATGTGTGATGAAAAGAAAACAAACTTGCACACAATGTCACACGTTTTGCCCCTGAGAACTCCTTCCCAAGCCATTTAATGCATGCAGGACTTTCAGTAGCCAGTAATGTATGTATATTTTATAATGTATCGCTTCTAATATCAGCCACATATGACACACACTTCATTGGGAGATTTACTGGTTAACAGTTCCTGTTGAAACCCACCCAGCAATTCGGAATGAATGGAATGAAATCTAAACATAAATCAGCTCATGGGGTCACTATGTAAGGCTAGACTCCAGCTCAGGGAATTGAGACTGTGCACACATACGCAATAACACACACCCGCACGCACACACACACACACACACACACACACACACACACACATACACACACACACACTACTAAGGCCAAGGATGGATATGCTGCAGAAAAGACACGTCTTTCCAGATATATTGTGGCTTTTACTGCTGTTGGCTTGTGTTCCACTTAACGCCCTTTACTTTTACACACACAGTATATCACTCAGCTGCCCCTCAGCTCACTGCTCTGCTAATCCAGTGCACCACTGGGTCACCGTGGAAGCCCTGAATGTCATTGGAAGAGGGGTCACAAGGCAGGGCAAATATACGGTACAGCTAAATCACACAAACTATTTTGACCATAGGCTTACAAATGCCTATATATGTGAATACTACAAATTATAATATAGTCTGATGTATATTTAACACCAGAATGCACACAATTTGTGCATAAACCACAGATATTTTTAAAGCCTAGTTTCTTGGGCTGCAACAACCAATTCACTTAACTAAGTTACAACTTAAGTATGTTTTAATTAGTGAAAATAAGAATCACTGTGTCATATCAACAGAGGACGTGGATGCCTTTCACAGACACTGCTGTGTTGCACCACCAAACACTGGCTCTAAATGTGGACTGTTGCAGTCTCAAGGACACTGTAGCTGCTCCCACATGCTTTAAACAGAAGAGTGAGATGACATGTTGGCAATCTGTAAATTCATTGGTAGATGCCCCTATGACCTACACACTGGTCCTTCAACAAGAAACTATTTTCCTTTTTGCTTAATAAATGAACAATTAATTATTGTTGATTAATCTTCTGTCAATCAAATCAACTTACTTTTACTAATTTATTCAGATCTACTATGTATGTTTTTCATTTAACAAAATACGTTCTCAAAACATAAGCTGTCATACTAGAACAATACCAAGATTAAAATGAACAAATGTGCAATTAAATCAGTTCATATTTAGTTTAGTACAAAGGAAGTATTGAGGTTTGATACCCAGTCTGACATACAACCATGCAAGTGAGAGCATTATTCACACAATAACATCCACTGTGGTGTATCAATGGTGTGCCAAGGGACACTGGTGTGCCATAAGGCAAGTCCAGGTGTGCCGTGCCATTTTGTGGTACTCTTTGGTGTGCCTTTGGCACAAAAGCCCCCACGCTACACTAAACTATTAGCTGAGTCACATTAGATCTCTCCATCCATTGCCATACCTAAAACAGATGACATATGCAGTTTACAATATTTTCACATAACCTCAAAACTAATTCACGTATGTAGTCCAAGCAGGGACCTCAGCAGCAGTGAATGTTTGGTGGTTTGGTGGCACATACAGCGGGACAGCAGCTGAGTGATCCTGAGGGGAGGCTTGAGTCATCCAGCTGAGCAAACAGCTGAGGCTGCAGCCCAGACTCTTTCAATAAGTCTGAGCTCTGAGCTAACACATAGACTAATGCAGTCCGGGAGGCAGGGACTGGCACGTTGTCTCAAAATGCACAATCCTGATGAAGGTTTGCAGGTACTAAAACAACCAAAGTTAAATACAAATAACTATAGAAAAATCACTGTAAGAAAATAGTCTGCAAGAAATGATTTTCTAGCATTTTAAAGGCCTATTTTTCATCAAAGAACATGTTGTGGAAAAAACTAGCATTCAAGCTTTCGGTGTCCTGCAGGCATATTTAAATTCACTATTGTTGCATGAATTCTGTATTCAAAGGGTCTCATGAATAGACATGATGGAAAATTACTACTTTCTTTCCAAAAACTATGCCATTGTCAAACAATTTGTCTTTGGAATAAACTTTCTACAAATGCAAAAATGTCATCTAAACAATAACACAAGCAAACCCAAGCTGAACAGAGCCACCATGGGGTTAGTACTGCATCCCCACACATCATGCAGAATGGTAAAACCAACTTTTGGGTTCTTATTAGGACCAGTTTGTCTGTTCTGGCATGAGATAGATTGACGCTGGACTTTCCTTCTGTAGCTACAAGGCATGGCTGGTTAGTTAAAAACATCTCACCTTCCAGCTGGCTGCACCCAAAAGACACACAAAAATATGTTCACACACTGTGGGAGATCTGTGACACAGGCCTTATATAAGATGGTCTGGTTATGAAAGTTCTGTCAACACTATAGCTCCTCTGAGCTTAGGATGATTGCTGCTCTGCTCCTACAGACCATCAGAATGGTGGCTCAGAGACCAATAGTGTTGTCAGTGACCGATGTCTGAGTGTGTGTGTTTCAGACGTCCCATACTTGACACTAATGCAGGAATCGGACTTAGCATGTGGAATTATCTCACCCAAATGGCAGAATATTTTCCTTATTTAATGAAAAATAAGCTTTCAAGGCTGAAACTAAATGACTTGTTAAGAAGTGGTGTTTTTTGCAGTGTGGGCAGCCTTGATGGTAAAGTGAAAACAGCTGAGAAGTGATACAGTGCAATCATCACCAGGGCTGGAAAATTAATCTGGAAATGTAATTTCTAACTGATCTGTGAATTATAACAAGTCTGTGTTTAATATACAAATGACACTGCATACAGCATTACATATGGGAGACTGGGGACTGTTGCAACACCTTATGCATGTCTCTCAATTACTCCAAGACTATGTGGACTAGACCAGCCTAATCTTTATATATTAAACATACATGTCTGCTAATTACTCATATTATTAGAAGATGATGACATATAGCACATCATTACCATTATTTCTTTTAATGGAAGAAGTCATTCTTTTGATTGACCCCACGGACTGTTGCAACATACAACATAAAATAACTTTTCCGCATTAATTTTTGCTTTATGTCTCAATAACCATGGTATTCTGAAAATATGCATTTTTTACTTTTTACAATAATATTATAGTATTAATCATTTATTTCGTAATATTTATCAAATTATAGTTACTGAGTTTTGTTTGTTTATGCGTAGAACATAGGCCTACCCGGAGTCAATGTGCAGATGTTACAGATGCTGTTTAATCGTTGCAATGCAAAGTTTTATTAACCCATCTATTTATTGTGCAAAACTGCAACTGTTTTAAACTGATTTTTGTAACACTCCAGTGTGTGTACTCTCCTAATACAACTCAATTTATCTCATAATGGTTTGTGTATGTTAAAAAAAGAATTATTATTATTATTTCTCTATTTATCTTTTTATGTAGCCCACAATGACTTGTTTATGTGGTCTGTTTTTATGGCTGCTTAGGGACAGCTTAGGGACATTTGCAACAATTTGTTGCAATTGTCCCCACCCAATCAGTCATGACAAAACTTCATGTACTAGGTACACACACTGACCCTGGCACATACTAACCATGTCTCTTAGAAGTCAACATAACAAGGTTTCAAATTAAGTACATTTTGATCAATTTCTACAAACAGTCAGATTCAGTTCAGTATTGATTGGAGGAACAAGACTTGCTACAACCGTCCCCTGTTGCAACCATCCCTAGCCTACCACAGTAACAGTGACTGTAAACTCACAGTTCCTATCCCTCACCTGCCAAAAATTAAAACCACATGTCCTGACAAAGAAGTGCACTTGACTAATTTTACTCACTGTAAGTTGTTTAAAATTAGAGCAGTTAAACGCATTAAATAAGTATTATTTATTTTTACAGTCAGGTCCTTGTAGGTTAATGAGTGGAGAGTGCATCATTACAGGTTTGATTCCTTCTAAGGGAGTGGAGCTGTATGTATTATGGAGTCAAAAACACTTAATAAAAAGGTTTAAAGCTGTTAAAGTGGGCAGATTATTACAATAATCAGTTCCTGTCCAGAGAACAGAGAACAAGCTGTACACAAGCATGATTACAGTAACAGCTAAACCCCTCTTTATGGTGAACTTCTGTCTGACACGTGCAAAGTGAGGAAAGATTTAGTCTCGTAAGAAATCTCGGAATCTCCTTGGTAGCAAATAAGCCATAAAATGCAGAGGCAAAAATCTCCGGCATCTGCTTTTCAAAAGGGCCATCAGGGAGTCTCGACTTTCTCTTGGTTACATAAACAATGAAGTTTTAAAGTCCAAATGCCTTTAGCAGTACAGCTACTGCCTGGCCACTAAGACTCCCAGGCCACTTCCTCCCCTCCCTATTTGCACAAAATCATCCTATAGGCCACGTTGGCTGAGGAAAGATGTGTCCTAAAATGACCAAGAGCCCAAATTCCAAAAAGGATCCGTAACTATACGCTTTGTTGAGTATAAACAAAATCATCATTAATTCAGAAAACGTGGATGATGTGAGATATACATGTCACTACATCAAGGTCTAATAAGGTTGCAGGACTGACTAAATTACAGGGGAGGAAAATAAAGGTTAAAAAACAAAATTAATGTTGACAGAAAAGGCTAAATAAAGGATTTACGAGAAAAAAGCAACAGAGAGGGTGCGAGAGGAAGGACAAAGTCATTCTGCAACGTTTCCAGCCTGAGAAAAGACAACACCAGCTCTTGTTAAATTTGTTTACATCTTTCATGCAACTCATTGTTTTTAACAAGGCCAAGAACTTTCTCAAAAGCAGAAAAATGAGCTTTGTTTTTATTTGAGCAAAAGGGAAAGTGAGCATTTCCCTCTATGTGAGCCAGCAAGCATTTTATTAGAAGTGATAGTACATGTGTCTATGTATGTGTGTGTATTTGTGTGTGTGGGTGGGAGAGTGTGTGTGCATGTGAGTGTTTACACAGCTGGAAGTAGAGAGCGGAATCACTTCACCTGGCGGTGGTTCTTGGGGTGTCTGCTGTGATCCCATTAAAAGGCAGACAGGCTCTGGCACTCACTCCAGAAAACAAGAGGACTTCACTTACCAAAATATCCCTGCATTAGAGCTCAAAAAGCAGGCCAAATCCCTACAAACCCCTGCTGAATTTACTTAGGGGGCAAATGGTTCCCTCTCTAAACTCCTGATAGCTGATTGCTCTGGCAGGGTGTTCAGGTGGATCTGCTGAGTGGCCTCCAGCCCAGTTTCCACTCCATTCAAGTTTCCACTCAGACCCAGACTTGCCTCCACACCTCCCTCTCGTCTCTCTTGCTCTCGCTCCAACCCGCCCTCTTCACATCCTCCTCCTCGGGCCCAGTCCAAAAGCCAAAACAACATTCAAGCCAGATTTAGTGTAACCTCCATATCAGTAGGTGTTTGAGTATCTATCTGTCTGACTGTCTCGCACTCTACCCCCATATCCTCCCTCTCTGCTTCCCACCAGCGACCTGTGCTGTAGCTGCCCCTGGAGCCTCCTGCTAGATGTGATTCACCAATGCCGAGATATCACGCCAAGCATAGTTGTGGTGGACATCAAACCAAAGTCAACAACCTCACCCCTTGATTTATCCATCTCACGAGTATCTCTTCTGAGCCATGGAGTTAGGGGCAGAGTTTTCAGGTACCTATACTTTACTTGGGTAATATTTTTCTGACAAATCTTTACTTTGTACCCCTTACACTTTAACATAAACATCTGTACTTGTACTCTTCACATTTTCAAATCAGACTTGGTACTTTAAGTTTAATGCATTAAATGGGAATGATTGATTTTTAAGGCAGATGCTATTTGCCTAGGCATCAGTCATCAACAATGCTATTTGCACCTGTGATGTAAAAAGTAGATGTGGCTATTTACACCCAAATGTATATAGCCTTGCATGGCAGAAACAAGCACCCAGGTGTCTGTATCCAACAATGTTATTTACACCCAGGGTATACATGGGTAAATGTGGCTATTTACATTCACATGGCAAAGACAAACCAAAATCTAAACAAGTCTTTATACTTAACTTACTTTATACTTAACTAGGAGGCCAGGTACAAATAGCTGAATCGCTGCCATATGACTATTCTCAAAGGTGTAAATAGACACTAGTTTTTAAAATGATTATTTTCAATTTTCAGTCGTAGTTTGGTTAGGTTTAGGACAAGATACTGAATTGTCTCTGTCATGAAGGTGAAAATAGTCACATTAGCTACATTTACACCCTGGGTGCAAATAGCATTTTTATCTTCCATCATTGTGCCCTGCCTCCTCAACATCAAGACTGAATGAATGGGGCAATAACACATGGAAAATATGATTTCTTGGTGTATCCATGAGCACATATCACGCATGACAGACGTAGCAAGACAAAAATGACAAAACATAAAAGATGAATGACAAGACAAGAGAGAGAGACTCGAGTGCAGAGAAAAAGCTGAGATCTGGTAGAAATGTCCTTCAGAGGGCAACTCTTTACTTTTTTACTTTGTGTACATTCCAGAGCCTGTGATTTTTCACTTTGACTTGAGTAAAGATGTTGAATCAGGACTTCTCTAACCTAGTCAGGCCTCGAGTCTTTTTTTTGTACAAGCATCTGTACTTCTGCTTGAGTAAATAATGTGTGTACTTTTGCCACCTCTGGTTACGGGACATAAGACAGCATAGCACAGTGCAGCACCATCACTGCTCAGAAACACCACACTCAGCCTGTCTGTTCCCAGAAAAACAGCGTGGCCTTACTGGCCCCACTGTGATACAGAGCTTGGTATTGACAAGCCTCCAGGGCTCACTCACAGCTCCAAACAGAGCTTTTTTACATCACACACACACACTAAGACAAGCATACACACCCCTAGTCACACTTCACACACTTCACACACACACTCACAAATATCCACATATCAAAACACACAAGCCTTACAGAGCATGAGAACAAGTATGCTGCTCACTAATCTTCTGGTCACTGTCCTGCAGTCAACAGAAATAAAGTGGGGAGACCAGAGCCAATTAGCTGTGAGGGTGAAGTTTCGGGGTGGGGGGGGGCAGCGAAGGAGCATGCTGCGGTCCAGCAGGGCCTGTAATGTGGATCAAAGCAGCAGAAAATGGACTAAGTCTCTATTTCATTAGCCTGCTGTCCCAGCCCTGCTCTGTTTACAGGCCTGATTGAGCTGCTCTGAAAGCAGATCACTGGCTGCTCACTTATCGTTTGTGCTCCGTCCAGACCAATAAAACTCATATCCATACATAAACAAGCTGCCAGATCCTGCAGGGGAAAACAGTGCTCTCAGAACGAAGCACTCTTGCATGTAATTAAAGCAAAGACCAAGCAATTAAAATCACAGCATCTGATTCACACACTGTGGGAGGCGTGGAGAGGGTGAATTATGGATTAAAATGATAACCACACTAACCACAAGCAGACTGACAGACAGACAAGGAGAATGTGAGATGTGTGTGTGTGTGTGTGTGTGTGTGTGTGTGAGTGTGTGCGTGCACGCCTGTGTGTGTGTGTGTGTGTGTGTGTGCGTGCACGCCTGTGTGTGTGTGTCAGGTGAGATCAAATATTCTGGAGGGGAAAATTAACTTCATACCTGTGTGGCCTTTGGTCATTGGCAAATCCGTTGAAGCGAAGGTCAAAACTGCGTCTGGGAGACACAAAAGGAAAATATGTTATGCAGCTGTAACCAGATGCTGCCAATAAACCAGGTCAAACTTGGGCCATTTACAGTACAGACTTCAACAACTGCAAAATAAGATTTATCTCATCCATTAGTGATGTAAAAGCAATATATGCTGGGATCAAAGTGTAGTGGCAGCATCACGTCATTGCACTTAGCTGATTGTGTAGACTGGTCTTTATAGCAGATTGTAAAGATCAGTGAGTTCTACTGTTTCAGTCCTCCTAAACTGATCTTTCTGGCCAAATAACTCTCATCTCTTACTCGAGTCCTATCTCTCAAGCAACTTCTCCACATGCAGAGGGTGGAATCTTTAGCAGCCATAAACAGGACAGGATGTGTTCAGAGATGAACATGTGCCTATGGCCCATTACTGTGGAAACTGCGATGATTTAGAACAGGACTGAGCAAGAATAGCCATCATAAAACAGTGGGATAAATCTTTCTCTTTCCTGTGGGCCAATTTGCTTTGCAGCCAGTAGTCGTTGACACGCACTAAACAAATTTAAGTTGAATCTACTAATCCAAGCGAAATGTTGACAAGCGAGTTGGGGTTAGAGATGGGCAATATGGGAAAAAAATATCTCAGTAATTATGAAAATATTGATTGTTGTATGGGCCAATGTTAAGTATTCAAAAGTATGATTTAAAAGTTTCCTTAGTGTGGAGCAGGGAGCGCCAGAAAAGTCCTGAGTTTGAGAAAATATATGTGCTGAGGTGGAATGTGTAACTGTAGAACAATAAACTGTAATATCAAAGATGACAGTAACAATAAAGATAACAGTAAATACTGAACAGTAAATTTCAGTTGAAATTATTTAAAGACTTCAGTCCATAGAAATAAGAGGCAAAAATCCAGGCCTGCCTGTATTCTCTGTCTGCAGCATCTCTTTGTCTGGGTTTGTGGAGTTTTGTTGTGAATAAACAAAAGTTCTGTTTACATTTGGTGTTACTCAACAAAACTCACTGTGTGTAACACAGAGGCCTAACAAAAGTCTTGAGTGCATTTCCTTCCTTATAAAATATTTGCAAAACTCACATTTTTAGTATTTAAATCCTGCTTTGTTTACATCCATGTTTACAAGCTTCGAGTCTTCTATAGTGTGACACTAGTGGTTGGACTGTGTCTTGTCATCTGCATGTGCATGCTGGCTTGCATTCTCTTTTGCAACATGCAACAAAAAACAAAACCCACACATAGAATAGCAGAGTTGGCTTGCTACCCATTTTTCATGTCTAATACCAATACTGCAACCTTGAGTATCTGCAGATACCAATCTGATACTATCTTTTCCCTTTCTAAACAACTTAGCGGTTAATAACACAATTAAATTGATGCACTTTGCTTTGTACATCATGCTCAGACTGTGAAACAAATAGTCTATTCCAATTACAGAAGAAACACACGGCTCACAACATGACTCAGTTTATGCAGTGCTGCTGCTTCTTTTTATTTCAGCTTTTTCACACAGAGAACTTTCAGCAGCATTTTGATTAGTCAGCACCATTTTAACATTCAAAATGAAATTTAAATACATTGCATGAATTGCACTAATCTGTTTTGCTTTTTTTCCCATTTAGTTTAAAATAAGCTACACAGCTGACATGATGACAGCGCTACTGACAGATTTCACGTTGTAGCTACTGTTCACGTGACACATGCTGCTCATCTGTGTAACTTGTGACACATCTTTCTTTACAGTATGTTGTTTAGTTTAGTTAAGCATTTATGTGATAGTAAGGGGGCTCATGGATTGTATACTATTTTTGATAACAATACTGAGTATCGGATTGGTGCATCCCAATAGAAAAGAAAATCCATGCCGCTATTAAAGTTCTTAGAAAACCTCTAAACCTGAGCTGATATCTAATATTTGATAGTACAAGTGTAAAAGTGATATTCCACCCCTAGATGATAGTCCACTCAATATGTACTCACCCCTATGCCGATGTGAAGATGGGTGAAGATCTTCAGTTCACAAAACAATCCTGGAGTTTCAGCAGAAAACAGGGCTGCAGCCAATGGCAGTGAATGGATTAAATGTAAAAAAGAACACAAAACAAACACAAAATGTCTCCATCCATTAAAATTTAAACACAAAAGACACCATTTACACCATGTTTTTAGCTGAAATGTCAACTGTTGCCTCCCAAGTAGCATGTAAACATGGCGTCAATGTATTGCGAGACTTTGTATGTCTCTTGATGGATGCACGTGTGAAAATATCGCGAGATATACGAAGTCTTGCAGCTCACAGACATTTGGATTACAACACACAAGCAGGATGGAGACATTTTGTATTTGTTTTGTGTTCTTTTTTTTTTTTACATTTTATCCGTGGTCTCCAATCACCGCCATTGGCTCCAACCCTGTTTTCTGCTGAAACTCAAGGATTGTTTTGTGAACTGAAGATCTTCACCCATCCTCACATCGGCATGGGGCTGAGTACATATTGAGTGGATTATCATTCTGGGGGTGGAATATCACTTTAAAATATGTTGAAACAGCCCAGGTCTCACTGGTTTTGCCCTAAAAGGTCCTGCACCCACATCATACCTCACACTCCCACTCCTGGTATCCAATGTAGTAAATCTGTCCACCAGCAGACATCTGTTACCTTTGCCAAACATGTTGCTTATTAGTGCGGGTACAATATGGCAGGCTATGGCATGCGAACAACCAGCTAACCAAATTGCATTATGACACCACATTAAAATGTGCCCACCTGTCTCTGCCCACAGCCTGGAGGAAAGGAAAACTTCTGTAGGCGGGTCTGCCCCATGCAGACCTCTGTGTCACAATACAAGAATTGTTGAACAACATCAATCATAAGCTGCAATAGACCTATTTTACTATGCAACAGGTCAACAATTACGCAATACACACTCAGTAACTCGGGCCCACAGAAAGTGGGACATAATTTTGGCCAGATCAACTATTTTGAACTACAAATACATCTGTCATTTGGCAAAACACACCTCTAATAAGGCAACAAGTCTGACAACATGTCAGATTTTTGGAACTGCAGGAGCCACAATACAATGGTTTGGAAGACAACAAGACAAGCAAAGCACGGCTCAAAAATAGGCCAAAGAGTACATTTCTCAATGTACTCATTCAAGGTACTCATTGAGCAAACTAAATGAAATCCTCTTGAAATCTCCTGCAATCTGGGTTTTCCCACAACCAACACATTTACTCGTATTACAGGGCTTTGATGATTGAGACATGTAACCAACACACCTGAACACATTCCATTTCAACACAATCTATGTTAAGTGCCTACAGGAATGCACTGAACTATATGGAGAGGGTAAACAACATGGCACGTGCCTGAACCTATACTCTGGGAAATATCCCTCAAAAACAATGAGCACTCACATACACTCTACAGATGCATATAAGACATACGACAGACCCTGTGCAGTCCTGTTTTGATAGGCAATGAGTTGAGTGTTGGAGATGAGGATGTGTGTGAAAGATTGGGCCTGCTCAGAAGCCGTTGTGCATGAAACCTTGGAACGCACACATGGAACACGTAATTGAATGAGAAACGGTCTTTCGCTGGATCAGACAGTTTTCTGGCAAGCTAATAAAAGCATAAGGTCGGTATGGGCTTTAGTTTTTCGCTGCCTGTATGCAGCACTTTTATTTGGTTAGCCCCTTTGAGCACTCGCTCTACATCCTCTGTGTGCCAAAGCATGCATAATGTCATGAACCTGTGTTGTTCAATGCTTTACAAAAAGTATAAATCAGATCTAATAAAGAGTGGAAAAGACCTGTTTCCAGGAGTAAGTGAGACAGAGAGATTGGCAGAATGGTTGGCCGTGCTGCTGCTGCTGCTGCTACTCTCCCTCTCCAGTGTCGCAGATCTCCTGCCAAGATGGACGAATGTTGTGCTCCTGCTCTCAGAATTTTATCACAACCACACATCCATAATCACATGCACGCACACACACACACACACACTGACACTATTGCTGCCATTCACACTTAGACAGACCAAAGGCGGCAATGAGGAATGAGTCTGTGGCATGCTGATAAGTATCTCTACAAGAGGTGCAGCAGTTACATGCACACAAACAAAATAAATGGTAATGTGTACACCAGACAAGGGCTGACATACTCTGAGTGATTTACAGTCCATGGCCGCAGAGAAATAAACCATATGTGTCAACAAGCTCTTACTTTTACTTGCTTTTCAGAGCTGACTGCCACAATCAACAGAACATATCTCATTCTACTGACTCCCTGGGAAAGTTTTAATTATTTCTCAGAGCAACCAAAATAGCAGCACATCCCCTTATTTGTATAGGGATAGTATGGGATGAGATAAAGAACTACTCTCCAACCTCTGTTTGCATTTTTCACAGTTTTTTTCACATGTGATTTGTTTGACTAGGAGGCCCAAAGTTTGATCTTGAAATTCTCTTGGCTGTTTATGTCAGCATAACAATGTGGGAAGACTGAAAATTAACATGTGCCAGTGACTGACATCTGGTCTTTGATGGCTGATGACATCAGGGCAACTATAAATGCAATGACACGACCAGTAACAATGACAGAATGAAGTAATATATGGGATAAAGAGCATTTTTCAATAACAAATAAAAATACTGTAATTCCTCTATAACTGTTCTTCTTTGTCTTTCGGGGTTGTCAAAGTAGATCTGCTCACTTGCATGATGAAGTAGGAGGTTTTTTTTAGAGAATAATATACACATATCTAGTGTTATGCCCATCATATATAGGTTATACACTGATTTCATCCTACAGATATCTTGCTGGTAAATGTAGTGATCTGGTTTTGATTGAATTGTCATTTAAATTTGCCTCATATCCACTGAGAATGATTAATCCATTCAAAGTTACCTGACTCAAAGTTTTTACATGTCTTTAAGATTTTGTAATTCATCTATGTATCAGCTGAAATTCTGTGTCACTAAAAGCTGCATTTGCGTTAACTCTCTCTACAGGGATTCAGTATCCTGGTTAATCTTCAACTGTGGGTTTATGTTAAAAACGGCATCAGGGCTTACAAAAAATAAGAACTGAGGTTATGTGAGGTTACATTTCATGTATTTTTTTTGTGTGTTTATATATTGGAAACAATGAGGACCACATAAAGGCTTTTTTTATTTCATTATCATGTACAGTATGTGTTTTTTCATGATGCTTACATGGTGCAGACATTTGAGACCCAAACCAATGGGAGCTGAGAAGGTGCTTGCTGTTCTTGCTCTCCTGGCTGCTTCTTACTCGTCACTCTATTGAAGCCCTGATTCTCTCATTTGTCAACAATAATTCCCAGGCATTTTATAGAACATTTCAATTTGTCTTTGTCACAGCCTTGGACGGTCCATTGGATGCTTTCTTACAACTACTGGAGCAATGTCTGGCTTGTATGAAGGATTTATCCAGCCTATCTCAACCATAACCCTAATCCTAACCATCATGCCCGGGTTAAAGCATCTTTGTCTCCATATCAAGTCTGTTGTGTTCAGCTTCTGAAGCTTGTAAAAAAGTTGGCTAGCTATACTGACGAAGCTAAGAAAATTCACATTGGTAGTGCAAATATCAACCATAGGATTAAAAGAAACACGCTAACAGTGGTTTGCAGGAAAGAAACTCCACTGCCACCAATGTAACTGAGTGTCTTGGGTTCACCTAACTGGGCAGGTTTAATAAGAAAATAAGTCAAAAACATAACTTCACAAACAACTCCTGCCTTAAAGCAACTCTGAGGGGACACATTACCTCAAATACAGAAGGCTTTTAAATCACAATATTACGACGGTAGTGAGCTCAGTGGTCAATGACTGTCGGCCATGGACAATGGACGATGGCATCATCCATCAGCCCAACCCTCCCACATGCCTGTGGATTGTGAGGACCTCCAAATCAACAACCTCGCTCTCCTCTATGCAGATGAAAGCATTCTCTGTACTGATAAAAAGCAGAAATGCAGAATTTTGAAGATTATCCTATTCTGAAGGATGTGAGGATGTGATGAACTTCAGTCTCACAACTGTAAAACAACTTACTAAAACCTCCTGTGATGCCATAGAACTCTTAACGGGGAAACTAGCAATGCTATTGAAACATTTATCCTGGTTGTATTCCTTGTTTTTTATAAAACTGAGCATTGAGAAAGCCACCAGAGCTAATGGCATGTCAGGCCACTGTATTCCCCAGACAGTTTCTCCTTTCATACAAACTGTCTGTTTGTTGAGATGCACAAAATAAGCAAGTGACACTTTGTTGGACATAAACTACACATCAACCCACAGTTAGCTGAGTGTAAACAAACAGCTGTCCAAATGAAGTGTTACTGACAATGCATCTGATAAACCACTATTCACTGAGTTATCTTTTTCAGTTGCAAAAAATAAGAATGATTTTATGGATGTCAACCCAATTTCTGTGGTACTGTAGGTGCTCCCAAATGTCAAACAATGGCTAGACTTAAAATTAGAAGTCTGCCCTGGCTTTAACAAGATTTTGCTACTAACACAGCAAAGACACACAGCACAGAAGTGTTTCACAACTTCAAACTGCACTAGATTAAACTGAATATTTACTGAAAATGAGGCGATGGAGGGGATTTAATAGCTTTATACTGTAGGAGAGAAGTGAATGGTTTTGGCTTTGATTCTTTTAGCTGAAGTTTGGCTGTCATGTGTCGTGTAAACCCAGACACCCTTGTGATGGTTGGTTTTAGTCACAGGTTTACATAAAGACAGAAAGGTGATTAGAGAGAGCGGATTTAGCAGGGCAATGAAAAGCAGACTGTAGCACACTGAGCAAGTTCCTTGATTAAGTCCACATTTTTTTCTGGCACACAGATACTCTTTTCTTCTTTTGCTATCCCTCTATCTCTCTGATGTGCATACAAATACACACCATGCAGTAACACTCACACAGAGCTCAGGGAAAACAGAGTAAAGTGTCATCCCAGCAACAGGTTGAGAAACTAATAACACAAAAGCAAGAACAAAAACACTGGCGGTGGCATCAGGGCACACGCTAATGAGCCAAGGTTTTACACAGTGTTTGAATCACTGAATCACTCTCAACACTTAAAAGCCAATCAGGGTGTCAGGCTTCAGTTTTGTCCCTTGTAAATCACTGTCACAAATGCATGTGACCTGAACAGGAGCCATGATAAAAATCAAATCCCCTTCAAGTGATCCCAAGGTTGGACTGAGATATAACTGATCCCAGTCCTTTAACTTGCAGAAAACCATGACTAAACCAGCATGACATATTTTTATTCCTGCTTCTAATTAGGTCAGAATTCAGCTTTTTTTCTGAATTATTATCCATCTGAGTAGAGACCAGGGTCTCTACTCTGCTGCAGTCCCACCTGCATTACGAACGCCCGGTCCAAGACCTATAAGTGACCCACAAGTCTTTAACACTGCTTCACTGCACAACTTACGTGAAAGTATTTACAAGCATAATGGTAAACACATTGAGAACAAGGTTGTAAATACGTAGACTCAGGGTTGCCGATCGATAAGAAAGAAAGAAACCCATTACAACTGCAAAAGAACAACTTCAGGCTATTCTTTTGGCTCTATTATTTTATTTTTGCCAAAAAATCCATGTTAATTATGATAAGGAGCCTTATTATTCACCCTCAGGGGAAAATAAGTTTTCACAGAGGTTATTCAGTCTGTGCTTTGCTGCAGGGTTATCAGACCATGCTGATTTATCCCACAGGGCAGGTGATGTTTTCACATTATTTGACATTATTAAAGCCTGCTCAAATACAGACTGAAATCCATTAAACAATCCCTCTAAGGGCTACAGTCTGACTAAAAGTTTATCTGAGAACACAATCTGCTTAGGATGATGATCATGACTGTGAAATTAAGCCACAGAGGGATAAGCTAGTTCACATGAGGACACAAAGGAAACATGAATTTTTGACATGTTTTTCAGCACATTTTTTTCATACACCTCATTTCTTCTAGGCTCATTTATTTGAGCTTCCTTCATTCAAACTGCAATCCAGATGATAGTGTCACCGTTCTGTATCCTCCAGCAACATGGTTATCGTGTTCAATCAGATCACAAATTGGCAAGATGCACATGTCAAAACAAATATCTAAAGGGATCCTTGTTTGATATACAGTATATGACAGATTCAGATATCCAGGCATATGATAAACTGTTTATGCAAAAGGTGAATCTGCAGGAAGCATCAAGATCCTAAATCAAGATCATGTTGTAATCCAAACCGACATCCCACTTGAAACCAGTAGCCATGGTAGCCCGGGGCCAAATAACACTTCTGTAGGAACAAAAACATTGCAGCAGTCTGCACAGAAACACAAACACCGAAAACAGCCACACCACAACCTATCCTATCATATATCCCTCCACCAGCAGAACTAGAGAGGCCAGGAACCTACATTACGCTAAACCACAAGTCCCTGAGGGATCGGGAGCAGAATAACTGAAAATCCAGACACATACAACACTACTGTTTACCTACCTGAGATTACTTACTTACACATGTAAAATTGAATAAAGCTGTAGACATAGAAGCCTCATTTTAAAGCACTTAGTAGTGGTGTTACTTACAAATAAATCATTAGGCTGTGGACTCACAAAATGCTCACTTGCGGTCCAAACGAGCTAGTCCATTGATTTATAGAGAGCAAAGCAGTTGTATCGCATTCTTGTTGGACCACGACAGTCTTTGGCATTTGAGACCACTATTCCACCCCAAAGCGGCAAACACCCGCTCACCCGACATCCCTCGCTAACCCCTTCCAGCCCCCTCCTGGCTACTGGACATAATGACTTACCCCCGCCAAGTCAGAGCTGTTTGTCAGGCACTGAACATAAAAAACAACACTAAAAGTGGAGGTTCCTTTTTAGTTACAGCTCATTCTGCCAAGAAATTAAATTTATGGGAAGGTTTGTCTACAATAACACATTAAAGCCCTATGAGATGGGAATGCCTGTTTTTATTCCGCTTACAGGAAGAGTATTCAATGGAAAGTGGAGGAGAGGAGTACTTCTGGTTAGAGTCAAAGTACACTGCAAATGTACTCAAGTGGTTATTTGCTGTAGGAAGAGTCTGTGCTGGAATTGGACAGAGACATGTACTGTATCTCTGGGGGAACTGAAGGCATTTGGTATCGTGGTCAGGTTGGGTCTAGAGCCAACGTTAAGAGTGTGCCTCGTGTCTCAAACAATGCTTTTGAGTTACAGCACATTGTTTGAGGTTAGGGCATGTGGTTGAGTAGAGGTCTAGTGCACATTGTGAACTCCGCTGTCTGTGCCTCTTCATTTATGTCCCTGCTGTCTCAACAACAACAAAAAAATGGTGGGTCTGATGTCAAAAGTTTAATGTGATTGACACTGCACACTCATTGCTTTATGTACTATCTCTTTATGATGTATTTTCTTCCATTTTGTTTCAGCAATGTTGATTGAGGAGGAGGAGTCCCACTACAGGCACCTACGGCAGGCTTTGATTTATTACTTCTTAAGCATCAGATGTCACCTTTTGATATCACCTCTTCAATGTTAGATGCATGTGTTATATATAATTAGACCACATTATGCTTCATATTCTTCACAGTTAACTGTGTTTAGACTTTCATTTACTTTGTGATAAAGAGTGACAGTGAACTACATACAATGATTTATAGAACTTAGGAAATTCATCCAGGTAATGTATATTATTATTTCACTGTGTCCCATTACTGACAAGGAGACGTTATTATCGATTTATTAGATGCTTGTTACTGAAAATTAGAAGACTACTAAGAGTCTTTCTTCAACTTCTTTAATGCTCCATAATGGGATAACACAAGCAGCCAGTCACAGCTGTTGGAGTTTGCACGTTGTATCTCCATCTATGCTGTAACCCCAAACTGTAGTTACATTTTTAAGGAGGCATACATCAGCTTTGGCCTCGCCCAGTGGTTCCCAAACGGTGTGCTGAGGCACACTGGAGTGCCGTCAGGCAGTGTTTGTGACAACTGTACCGTATTATTGTTGCAATATACAACTATATTAAAAAAGTTTGGATTTTTAATTTACTACATCAGTATTCTGTAATTCTCTCAAAAAAAAAAACTTTAAAAATCTTACATCAAATATTATTAGATTATTAGATCGTGACACAATAAAGGGCCTGAATAACTGACATCTAATTTTTCCTCCACCCACACTCATTGCCTCCATTGGCTTGGTTGTTTATAGAGGTTATTTTGCATGGATATAAATACAGACATTTTGGCTTGCCATTTGGTTTGGCACAAAAAGTTTGAAAACCACTGCCATAGCCTACGGCGTAACCTTGGAGCCGTATGGCATAGCGCCTTAATGCAGAAGTTTACATCCAGCTCTGGTCTGTGGTCATCCTGTTTTCAAGTAATATTATATTATGACATGTTCCCAAGACCTACAGCCAAAATCAAGCTTTAAAACTGCTTCAATACAAACCACAGTGACTACAGTGTAGTCTGTGTTATGTGAAGTAGGTCAAAGATTTCCGACCAGAGTGCCAGGTTAAAGGACTTCATTATCTTACCACACTGCCCACTTTAATTAAATATATGGTTTTTGTGAATCAAGGATGGTCATACCATATATCCCTGGATTATCATCAGGCATGTGAACCACTCAGTAAAACGATAGATGTGTCCTAATTTTAGCAGTGTGTCTGACCTACACTGTGCTGGATTGTGTGAAAAATCACTTTTTTGTCTGTTCTACCTGCTTTTCCCTGCGGAGATGGCAGGAAAAATACACAAACAGGCTTCAGAGTTCATGTTTACTCTGCAGTGCAAACACCCAATAAACCTGTCTGGAACG
>JAJHUR010135850.1:0-24104 GCA_027495735.1 Lutjanus campechanus | reverse complement strand
GGGGAATGACATGCAGCAAAAGTCAAGGGATGTGAACCACAGAGGCCATGGTCTGCACATTTTTTTATTTGGTCTGGCTCAGAGTTGTTACGGATATGTTTTTTAATTAGTATTTATTTTATTTCATTTTTAATTTTTGCTTTCATTTCAGTTTAGTTTCAGTTAGTTTCCAGGGTGGGTCTGCTCATTTAGATTAGTTTTTAATGTTTAATATGTTTAGTTCTAGTTTAGTTGTTATTAAATTTAGTTTTAGTTTTAGTTTTTTTTATTAGAATAAGTTTTAAGCTATAAAATGTTAAATTTCTGCATTAAAATGTCTAACAACATTAGACATGCTACATTAATACAGAGATGTCTGTAAATTATTCAAGGTATTTGTTCGTTTCCTGCTAACAGCTGCTAGCAAGTTGTTAGTTGCCATAATTTTTGGGAAAACAGGATACATCACAGAGTGAGAAAGGAAGTCAGCACAGATGACAAAACATGACATGAATAAAACTTTAACATCACCTTATGAGTCATGTCAGATAGATTTTGAAGAAAACAACTCCCACAATCCCACGCCATGACTTCATGACTCATCAAACTATGTCTTTTGTTTTGATGTGATTTAATGTGATTCCTAGCCTTCAGAATAGTTACAATACAGTACCAACCTTTAGTGATGACAAGTGAACCGCAGTCATGTAAACATCCCAGTCTCTGTATATAACACATGCACCAATGAATCCTCATTCTTGTTGTCTTTAAAAATTTCAGTTAATTGTTTTTTTCATACCTAGTATTAGTTTTTTAGTTTAGTTAACCATAAACTTGGTCTGGCTAATTACCCCCCACTGATCCGGTGGATCAATATCGTGGTACATCCCTATATGTAAAGGTATCATAGAGATACATCCCAACAATAGCAGATTAAATCATTAGTCACATGTTCTTTGTTAATTACTGTTTTCTGGTCAGTCAATACTAATTTTGCATTTCTCTGTTAGTCCATGTGCATAACACTATTTATGTATAATTTAAGTGTTTTGTTTGTACATGCACTGTATGTATATTTCTTTTAAAATATTCTGGGTTGAGGTGCTTCTCACTCCTGGAGGCCTCCCCAGGCTGTTGCTGCAGACAAACAGAGCCAGATGAATCGGCTATTGTTTGGGGTGCATGTGGCATATACGTCAAGGGACGGAGTAACCAGAGACAGACCCTCTCCACATCCCCACCAGGGAGCTAAGCCAGAGAAACTTTAGTCACGTTCAAATAAATTCTTTCCTGTCCAAATTGACACCCTTCCGTTGCCATGGTGTGGCTTTGGTTTAGTTTACAGTAATTTGGAGTCTGGGTGGCACAGGAATGTGGTGAGGGACAGAGGCTTATGGTGCACTTAAGATGACTTATGTGCTCAAATTATGGGGTGGGTTTCCAACTATCCTCGCATATACAGAGGAGGTTTACCTGCCACTAGAATGAAGCAAGTAATTATTTATAATGGGTTAAATATAAATCATCAACAAAGCCAAACTTTTGCTCTTTTGAAATATAAATCTGTCTCAGTTCTTGCTCTGTAATAAACTAGTCATCACTCTCACAAGATAATTATTAACCTATTGATCCATATTTCTTTGTAAATGTCACACTTAGTGTGTGTTGGTTAAAAGATGTTTTCACTCCCTCTTTTCCCCCACCATCTCATACGGTACTATTTAGTTGGACGACAGAGGCATAAAATGACCTAGTTTAAGGTAGGGTTAACTTAAGGTGCTAACCTCATGTGAAACATACTACTTTGTGTCCAAAGTCAAGCAGATCTATTTGAAGCTGCCTAAAAGCTGTGCCAAACCCACACCCTGCCAATGCATCTGCTCTTAATAAAAAACAATAATCAACTTCACCAAACCAAAAACATCCAGCAGTGTGTGTGTGTGTGGTTTGTATCAGGTATAGTATAGACTGCCCCACAGCAGGAGTGAACTTTCACATGCTCGCAAGCAGTAAAGCTGGCAGACTCAGTTTTGGTCCATTTCAAACAATGACAGACCTCCATGTGGTGCAGTCTTCATTTTCAACAGGGAAGATCTAATAAACGTTTCCCATGTACACAGGGAAGACGGACACATGGTGTTCATAAGCGACATAATGCTCTCACTGCTAAAAGGTAATGGAATCCCCACAGCACAGATAAATTAAATACACACATGGATATATGTGCACATCCACAACCACACAACATTTCCCTCGCACTCACTCTCTCTGTTTCCTCGTCTCTTCCACAATTTTTACCTTTCATAAACTCATAATCTAGATTGTCAGCACTCTTTCCGAATTCCTGTTTTAATGTAAAAACCTGCATTCGATTGGCAGATGAAGCAGGTCTGGAATATAACTCTTGTTTAAGCCAGTGTCCATCTTTCCTGCTATGCATGAAGACAGGGCAAGTAAGGTCTATTACGTACATATAGCCTACTAATGCAGAAAGCAGTGTGCCCTTTATGTAACGAGCCAAAAAGTGAGGGTGTGGTGGTCTGGGGTGATGCACAGACGTGCAGCATGTCTGACTTTCATGCAGGAAACTGTTTTCATCCGGTCACAAACCTGTAATAAATGTTCACAATTTACATAATCAACCTTACCAGTATCACCTGCTTTGTTGCCATTCTGTATCCACACATTAAAGGCATACCATGCAGTATTTTTTTCCCTGAAAAACAATGTATAGCCTCAAGATAATCCCTCTCAATCATCACTTATAATCCACTGGAAATGTGTGGTGGTATCTTTGTCTGCCTGTGTTTTCATATTTTCTCATTATTTTGCTGTGGTCAGGACATTTCTGGATGTCAGTGTTTGAGCAGCAGTGTCTAGCCCTCTGCCAATAACAGTGCAGGTTGTGAGGTCAGCACATCATAACAATTACATTGCTGTCTTACATCTCTCATCTCTGCTCTTTGGCTGTGAGAGCTGCAGAGAGAGAGTTTCATACATATACACACACAGGCAGAGCAGACTAAGGACACAGTGAAAGGATGAAGGTTCACTTAGGCTGCATTCACACAAAATCTGGCATTGTATGAAGATGTTAAAATGTTAATTAGAAAATTAACATTTTATTTCCCTGTTCATTCGCTCATGGTTTTGGGTGTCTGTTCCCTCATGTGACTTTGTTTACTTCCTGGCTTTGTCTTTTTTTTCTCGCCTTTTTTGATTACTAGTTTGTTTCACTGATTTCTGATGGACCTCCCTGTGTATTTAGTCTTTGCAGTTCCCTCCTTTAGTTGTCATATGGTCTTTGCCCTTTGTGCCAAGCATTCCAGCCATTTTCCCAGAGTTTCAGGCTTGTGTTTTGTTTCTGGACTTTGGTTTGTTTCATTGACTTCACTCTGCCTCTTGCCTGCATTTTGGGTCCATCCTCTTGTATCATTGCTATCCTGCTTGACACATATGGTGGGAGAGAAACTCGCAGACTAAATACACAGGGGGACTAATCAGGGACAGGTGAAGCAAAAGTAATGAAAAAAGGCAAGAAAAGCGACAGACAGGAAGTAAACCAAGACACATGAAGGAAAACTCTACCAATACAAAACAGAACATAACTGAACAGAACCCCCAAACCATAACAGATTTACTGCTTTGTTCTTGCTAATTCCATCTGCTCCATCACTTCCTTTACTCCCTAGCTCCCTTAGCCCAATCAGTTTCAAACACATGGATCTCAGAGGAAACAGGAGAGACATTTCCTTATCGAGCAAGATAGAGGGGATGGACTAAGAGTTTCAGTCCACAGTATAGCCGTATTCAAAGACATAAATAACTTGAGTTATGTAGTGTTATGCAGTGGTTATGCTTTCCATTTACATGAAGATTAAAGCAATCTGACTTGAGGTTCAGAAACCCTATGTAGCAGGGAAACAAGCAGAGGCCAGCTATGCTTCAGTCTAACCCCAAACTGTTTCCAATGTCTGGAATCAGGCTCCCCATGGAAGAGCTTACCAAGAAACAGTGTTCTCCAGAAGAGAACTTCTACTCTACAATCCAAACCATCCTCCAAATGTGGAGTGCTGATGATGTCTGCAACACGCACCACTGGGGTTCCTATTCGTTTTAATGAGAGACTAGGCCGAATGTCAGTGTTTATAAGGGAGGCCTATTATCATTATTACCATTGCGTATTTCCATATGTAGCTGCCCTGGCCATGACCGCTTACAACCTGATTATTACAATAAATCTCTCCAGAAACAGGACGCAGAGCAGTTAGCTTCTTTATGGCCACTGGTCCCCTTTCCAAGGCTGATCACCGCATAGAACAAAAGATCAAATGTGCAGTGAGCACAAGGCCGGGACACTTAATCTCTCTATTTGAAAGACAGAAAAACATCTCAAGTCAATAAAACACTAAAGTAATGAAGTGTAGAGTTCACAGTGTGCCAGTGGAACAACGCAGCCTTGCAGTGTGTGACAACAAGGCCGGGTTAGGTCCACAACAGTTAACGTTGATGCTGGAACATGATGTAAAGCTGGACAACTCTAAAATATATGCTAGCAGGGAGAAATACACAGTGCTGACTGGCTGCTGGGAGATGAAGTGCTGGAGGAACAAGGCTGTTGTTTTTGTGACTGCAGTCTTGAAGAGAAAGAGGGGTATAATCCAAACACAAGTGGAAACTTGCTGTTTAACTTCAGTCTCCTTCAGCGTCCTTTTTACATAACCTCACAGCTTCATGTAAGCTACACAGAGATCCAGGTAGAAACACCCAATAGAGACATTCCAAGGTAGCAGCATTAAATCAACTGTGGAGACAATCTCCATACACACACAGAGGGTGTTAAAGGAGAAATATGTAAGACCCTATAGCATTCAAAAATGAGTGCTGCAGTCCAAATAGTAAGTTGGAGCCATAGACGTATATTTAAATAGGTTGAACCCCTATTTAATTTACAATCTATGTTTGAAGCCAGTTCGTACACCCCTCCCCCTCCTCCCCAGACTTGAACTTCAGGCATGTTGCCTGCAGGACACTGAAGCTACACAACGCAAGATGAGTGCACCATTATACTTGGACAATGACAAGCCACAAATAAGTCCTATGCTGTAAGTTGATCAGCTGTTTGTAACTGCCAATTGACTGTCGATGTAAGGCTAAGCCTATTATCCTGAAAACAATACACACTCCCAATATTCTCGAGCTGGAGTTCAGTGACTGACTGTCTTACTGGCTGCCAGACTCTGTCATCATATTGCTCAGCTGAACCATTATAAACTCCTTCTAAAAGATTATCAGTGATTCCTTATGACTCATAAACAGACACTCATTCAGCGAACATTCAGCATTAATTTTAACTCTAATAAACATGAAACTGGCAAACAAAAACAGATGTTCCACCACAATCAAAATTTCAAAGGAGAACATGGAGAACACAGGAGGTATGGAACCCTAACCCTGAAAATTTTGAGTTTCAGATGCCTGCAGATGACCTATAACTGAGATTTATTAGCTGAAAAACACAATGGAACCACAACATTTAGCCTCACCTAGACCAATTCCAAATTTAATTACAATACCACAGAAAATGAATATTTTACAAATGTTCTTATAAAGAAACTCTTAGAAAAAATGTGCCCCTTTCCTTTAAAACTATGGAAGGGCACCCCTGAGGGCATGTTATCATGTTTATCCACATTTGGCCTAGAGGGTATTTTGACATATTTGATCTACCATAGGCACATCCAAGAGGACACTTAAGTGTTTTGTTTTGTTTTTTTGTACATTGTGCGCTGAATGGAAGAAAAGTAGAACAAAACAAAAGTCACTGGTCTGGCAATATGACAATGTGGCAATGTATGAGTTTGTCAGTGAATAAAGGCTGAAGGTTCTCAAGCCCAAAGTAAATGTCACTACAACAATCAGCTCTGCCTCGTTGTTGAACTAATTTACACAAGTTTTACACACAAAGTAGGTACTAAAAAATAGATACCATACCACCCAAACCTTAAATCAAAAATAAACTGCAACAATGCTTTTCATCCTCACTATACTGCAGGTCTAATTCTTTCTCTCCTTGATGAGCACTTGAAACAAATCTTTTTTGACTTGAGTCAGAGTGGAGATAGCACCTGCCAGTGTGTGGTAGGTGCAAGGGAAAGTTAACAAAGATGCAGGCCAGTAAAGCAGCAGAGATTATTAAAACAGTTTTAATGGATCACAAAAAAGCGAAAGAAAAACACTTGACCTGGCCTTGGAGAAGATTTACAGCTCCTCTGTTCTCCACTACTCCACTGGAGGACTAAACCAAAATGGCAAAAAGCTGAAAGTGTGCACAGCGAGCTTTGAGCAAATTTGCATTTTTGCACACGGTTTGAGTTAATGACAATGTGTGTATCATTTTGTATCTTGAGCCGTTGCCTGAGTCTTTTGTGATGGTGGGTGGGAGCCAAGGCCTGGCTCCACTGCTCCATGTCGGCTCTGGCTCTGTTTACCTAGTCCTGATGGAGTCCAGATGGGCTTCCTATGACTCTCCTCTGCTTTACAGGCTCACTGAGTCTGGACCACTGATTCCAGCAGCTAGGCAGAGCTGGGCGGATCATCTCTGGATGGGCAAAGAAGAACACAGATGGTTCTTAATTGGGAGGCAAGGGATGGTTGATGTTCCATCATGGCAAAGCTGGATATCAATTGTAGTGTGAAGTCCAGCTAGAGATGGAAAGATGTGATCCTCAGGAAGTGACAGAAAGCTCTGGACTTCACTCCTCTGTGGGTTAAAGTTGGTGGAGGACTGGAAGCCTACCACAGTTCCATTAATAATGCCAAAGACAGAGTGGCAGACTACTGTACACATGGCTTCTTGTGGGCCAAGTTTCACACTCTTTAATATAAAAGCAACTATTGAGTTGAGGTAAAAAATCTAAGAAATCCTCTCTGCACACAAAAGGCTTATTTTTCTCAAATTTTGTTCACAAGCTGGTTCAAATTTGTATTAGTGAGCATGTCTCCTTTTTCAAGGTAATCTATCCACCTGACAGGTGTGGCATATAGACATGCTAATTAAACAGCATGATTATTGCACAAGTGTGCCTTGAACTGGTCACAATAAAAGGCCACTCTAAAATGTGCAGGTTGTTCATGAAAAAATACATTTCTTAGGCACTGAGCTATGGCTGTTTCACATAGGGCAACAGACACCAAACCTTTTTCCCAGTGGGGCAACGTCATGACCCACCCTACTCTGCTTCTGATTGGCTCACTCTGATATTCCTACCCTAACCCCAACCAATCACTCCTCATATCTAACCCCACCAAGGAAGGCAACAAGTACTAGCCAGTCAGAGGCAGAGTAGGTCAGATCAAGATTTTGCCTCCCTGGGATAAAAACATTGGTATCTGTAGTCCTATGTGAAACAGCCATAGTACAGTGCCTAATAAATGTGTTTTTTTTTTTCAGATAAATCGCAAATTTTAGAGTGCCATTTTATAGTGAACAGTTCAAGGCATACCTGTGAAATAATCATGTGATTTATTCAGCATCTCTATGCACCACACCTGTCAGGTGGATGGATTATCTTGGCAAAGGAGAAGTGCTCACTAACATGGATTTTAACAAATTTGTGAACAAAACTTGAGAGAAATGAACATTTTGTATGCATAAAAGAATTCAACTTTTTATATGAACTTGTGAAAAATGAGAGGAAAAGCAAGGGTTGCATTTATATTTTTGTTGAGTGTAGTTAGCCTAAAAAGGAAACCAGGCTGTCCTCTCCTTCACAGAGAAGACAGGGGGCTTCAGGGAAAAATAAACCCCTGGGCATAATGCATAGATGGTCTCCAGACCCTTTCCTCTTGATGGAAAAGCAGAGTAATAGCTTCCATGTGCAGAGCCTCAATATTCCAAACAAAATTGCAATAACAACATGGAAAAAGATCCATGTTATTGCATTACATGTCATAATCTTCAAAGGCTGACACCTCAGCTTGTCTAAGAGATGCACCTCTGATGACTGCTGAGGCCCAAATGTCAGGTCTGTTTAGATATGTCACTGAAAGCCCATCATCAATCTCTCTCGCACACATATATACATACACATAAGAACACACGTCCCATGCACATATGAGCAAAGTGTAACACAGCACACTACAGGATAGTGTATTGTAAGCTGTACAGGCTTAAAGGGAAATCAAAACTACTGGTGTGAGAGTTTTACATGTATCAGCCACGGAGATATCTGCCTTCTCTTGAATGGAACTAGATGGCACTTGGCTTGTGCTGCTCAAAGCACCAAAAATACATTTGAAAAACACAATAGCAAAGTCTCTTTACAGAAGTTATGACCTGATTACTCAAGACAATCTACACACTTTGTTGTGGTAGTTTCATGTAGGAACTACTTTCTTTCTACCGAACTACATCCACCAACTGTATCACCATGTAGTAGGAAATATGCATCTATTAATGGACGAGAGGCTCACGCTCTTGACAGCATGGGATGTGTCCTCCTCGGCGGAGCTGTAACCTCTCATCCATGAGTAGATGTACACTTCCTTCTGTGCAGTGATACTGTTCGCAGTCCCCACACCAAACTGCTCAAGGCCTGTGGATTATTCACATGTATTTTTTGGCTCTTTGAGCACCACAAACCAGGTGCTATCTAGTTTCATTATATTCGACAGAAGGCAGACATCTCTCCATATCTCCCATAACTTGGCAATACACATCAAAACAATCTAGATGAACAAAATAGCACTACAGGCCAGAGGAAAAAATATGCCCTATTGATTTTGAGGTGAGCTGTTTCTTTAAAACACATGCATATTTAAACACCCACCTCAGAAAATATACATTTCCTTCGTGGGAACTGCCATAGACAATTATTAACGTACAATGGAATAGTTAAACACAAAATGGCACGTACTGTATATACAGTATCTTCACCTGACTGACCTTTGTAAGAAAGCAGTGACATTAAGTCAACTCTGTGTCAAAATACAACATGTGATTACAAGCTGAAAGCTGGCATGGATACAGCACTTCTGTAACAGATAGACGTTTTTCATTTGTGACAGATATGATGGAATTGAAAAACGTCCAAATCAAATCAAAACACACCCTGACTTTGATACTACAAGTCTTCATTTTCCAGCAAACCTATTATTTGGCCTCAGGCTGTTATTGTAGCTGATGTCAGTAATACCAACTGCAGATACCAGCAATACAACAGAGTCATAAACCTATATGCTTATATCAGTGGTGTACACACTGCTGTGCAAGCACAGCCAGAGCAGAAGGTTCACCAAGGACACACACATTATATTCTGAAAGCAAACTATGTCGGCCTTGAAACCTGAGATCATTGGTGTTGTTCCACACACCATCAGTAGGGAGACATGTGCAAGGTAAACACCTACAAATATGCACATGCATGTGTGCTCTATTAAATATCACTGATTGCACGCCTTTGCTTCCTCAATGAACGGGCCCTTAGGACACCTCTCTGCTCAGCATGATTTCTCCACACTGATTTTCACCAACCACAACAAAGACCATGCTGACACTAATTCAGATTACGCTGGCCTGAATCAGGTCAGTGTGCAGAACTGCCTCCAAACACATACTGAGGCTTGTCAGCAGAGTCCCAGCCTGCTGCAAAGTTTGGTTCCTTCTTCCAATTTTACTTAGGGCTTGAAATTGTTCTGCACAAAAATGTCTGATATCTGAAAGAAGGGTTTACTGGGAAAATTCAGCACTTTTCAAGTGGATGCCCAGTCAGTGTTGATGGTAAATATTCTGGGTTACGTGGGGGTGGGGTGGGGGTGGGACGTGCTAGATGAGTATTTTTGCCACCTAATGCTGTTTTGGCATGTAAAGTAATGGCCATAGGTTAGGATGGTGATAACACAGCAACATGGGCATGGCAGGCACAAACTCACTTGCAATGCAATGCTGGTATATGTATACCCCCCTTCCATACACATGTAGTGGGTTGGCTTGACTCAGTTTAACTCAGCACGTCAGCCCAGCATGGCAGGGATTTGCATCTTCATTCTAACAGGACTACCCACTTGAAGATGAGTCTTTTAACGGAAGATGAGCTTAGCTGGAGTTGAGTGGCTGTAAAATGGCAGTAAACAATTTCTCACAATAAAAGCCCCTGTTATTTTGTTAGTTAAAAGCTTTTATTGTGAAACAGTAATATCAGGGTATGTCGGGTTTTCATCAGCAGTAACTCGACATAACTCCTATACAGCTGAAAGTGAACATGAAACAGTAAAATAAAGCAGATACCTGAAAGCATAAAAAGTGATGCAGGCGAGGAACTAAACTTTAAACCACAGAGATGCAGCTACTGAGAACTGAACACAGAGACTTTTAAAAACAACTTTCTTTCTGGTCTCCTGCATGGATATAAGCTGAGTCTCACAACACACGCTTGTTTGGGGGGTCATCAGGGATGACGCGTCAACGCAACCCGCTTGGAGGTGGGTATGCTTTGACCCTCCTCTGGAAAAAGGCCATCTCAGGTGCGACTGGGCACAGCTTGGTGTATTATGAGTGGTAACAGAAATGCAAATCAGTGCAGCATGGTTTAACTCTGTGCAGCCAAAAGTGCCAATTGAAAAGCCCCTGTAGGTGCTGTAGCACACATTTAGAAATGAACTTTTAACTTTTTTAAATTTACCATCAACACAGATTGGACAAATGCAGAATTTTCACTTTAACTTGAGACTATGAACACTTTGAGCACAGAGCTGAGAATGAATGCAGCCTCAGTTTGGATGTGTATCAAACAGTACATAGGACTAGAGGCAGACAAATGGTGTTTATTACATTCATGTGGCGACAGACACTGCCTTGATTTGTGTGTGTGTGCTGACATGTGCCATACAACTGTCCTGACCTCACATTTAATGAACATGTTATTCATTTATGACATGATGGGGTTCACAGAGAATATTAATTTAAGTTTTCAATGACAGCCATGACTTTGTGTGACCTCTTTAACCTCATCAGGGTCCTTGCATGAGGCAGAACTGTCTGCATATCCAGACTTAAATCCATGTAAAAGAAGAGCACTAATAAAGGGCTGTCATTATTTTAAGAACAACCAAAAGTGAAAACTGGCATGAGTTGATGGATTGTGGGCTCGATGGGGGCAACGCTGCAGCTGGTTTATTAATCTGCAGGATCTCATCATAACAAAAGACACTTTGTTGTTATTGTCACTTCATTTTCCTGAACAGATGATGTCAGAGTGTCAGACTCCAAACCCACTGTCCAGCCAAAGCCACATCTGTGACAGAATGAGGCATCCAGTGCTAATGTAGCTGATCTCCCTCATCACTCCTCTCTTCTGTCCCCCCCCCCCCAAACACCCAGACTTCACCAGCCGCCTCCCTCACCACTCATAAAGTCAAAGTGACAGACAGCCTTAGCACAAGTCGTGCCCGAGACTAAAGGAAAGAACAAAACCAATAACTATAATTGAAAAGTCATTCGACTATTTAATTGCATACATGGACATTTATATGCATCAGCATTTAAGCCAGCTGGAGAGGAGAGGCAAGCGCTGCTGAGTTAAATGACACTTTCCATGAGTCCCCTTCATTACTTAACACCCATGTGCCGAGACTTTAGACTGGACTGCAGCAGAGTGGCTGCCCAAGGCCTTTATATGAATGACAGGTAAATGGATATCCACTCTTAATTCTCAACAGTTACATGAGCAAACACAGTCCTCCTGTCCACAGTAGTCCTTCTCACATATTAATGTCCCAGTTGAATCGTCTTTCATCCATATTGGTCTCTTTCTCACACTCTTTCCATTCCCCCTGCTCTGCTTCATGTGAAAAATGTAATCTGGCATGAATCAGCTCCAATTTTTTACTTCAGTGATCGTTATTCCAATATCTGACAGATGACAAAAATACTGCACTCACTCACCCGCCCACCCTCAGCATTATGGCATGAATATTTTTGCACTGGCAGGTATAGATCCCTTGTGGCTACCTCTACCTCTACCTCTTACATAACTGGCTGTCATACTGCTCCAGGAATATTTGTTAAAAATGCTGCTGCAAGCCACTGGACTATACTGTAGCTGTGGAATGAGCGGGTGTCCAGGTGCACTCAGTCCCCCTTCTGTCTTCAAGGACAACTACATCACCATCCCAGATAACAATGGAATGATTGGATCTTCCTGAGCCACCAACCTGACTCCAAATTCCATCTGCGGGAGAATAGAGACAGTATTGTTCCTTTAACACTCCAAAACAAACATAGAAGGTGATCTACCCTCTGCAGTCCACTCTCAAATATGTCCAAGACTTTGTCCGTAGATGGCCAATAATCACTCTTTCTATTCACTGTGAAAAGAAAAAAGTTTTAACACCAAAGTTACTGTCTAGGTTGCCTTAAAATTTTAAGTTGACTGCATCTGAAAAGACAAGTTGATGTGATTTTTTAATCATTTAAAAAAAATATAGAGTCAAATAAACCTCATATTAATTTTGTTTAACATCAAATAATTTCCTTTTACAGTTTCTTATTTTGAAACATCACTTCTTCATTTCACACATACAACTTAAGCTTCAGTGGCTCCTGTTTGAGCTACTAGATGTGAAACTGTTCCCTGTGACTTTATTAAATTTTAAGGGGGTGGGGACTGAATTCATTACTAACCTTCATAGTGGTTCACAGTTTTTTCATAATTTTTAAAACAAGCACCCATAATCTTAAAGCGTATTAGAGACACACAGCAAGTATGAGTTGACTGAACTTTCTACAGCACATTTACTCAACTCATCATTTCAAGTTAAAAAAAAATTAAAGTCAGAAGAACTCATGTTTATAGGTTCTGGAGTGTTCTGAAAATAAATACTAGAAATCTATCTTCAATTAATTTGAAATGAAACTATCAAATAAAACATATATGTATACTTTAAGTGAATGAGAAAAAAAATAGTTGATTCCATTAAAGTCTTGTGTGATTTTTACAGTGAGTATTTTGTCCAATAAAAACATGGGTTTGGTCACTGTTCCCAATGATGCTGTTAATATCAAACAGCAGAATGAACTTTCGCCTCAGTAAACTTTATCCCAAACATACAGTACATATTTACACTTTTTTCCCCAACATCTGGTTGCAAGTTGTGTTTTCAGTTCCGAAAAAAAAAACTGTACAGTTCAGCAGCACAGAAATAATTCAGACTCCATTGTATTCTTTATCCTGCCTGAGCTCAGTGTTAATGAGTTTGATTTAACTCTGTGCAATACATTCACTCAAGTCATCATGTCATCAAGTCATCAAGTTAACAGACTTCAAGTTAGTAGAATTCGTGTTTATTAGTTCTTAAAATAAATACCAGAAATGTTAAGTTTAATTAACTGAACAAATAAAACTACAGTTCATGAGAAAATATTAGCTAATTCCACTGAATCCCTGTATGACTTTTTGCAGTGTTTTTGATTTGTGAATTCCTTCTCACGCACTGTCCCTGTCTTTTTTTGTCTTCCTTTAAACTCTGCCCCACTCCTTCATATCTTCCCTTCCCTTTTGCTCTTAAATAACAACAACACTGAGTGGTTTAACACACCCCGGTCAAGGTCAAGCAACACCCAGCGTTCACTGCTAACCTTCACAGCAGCTGCAAATGTGAGTGCTTTAACAAATGCAGTCTGGGTCAGAGATGCACCGGCTGCTTAACCCCAGCGATCAGTGAGGAAGAAAATACATATACACATGCTCGTGTATGCAAATACACATGCCAGGTCATCTGTGTTGATCCAGCATTGACGGATAAACAACAGATAGTCATGGACAGATGAGTGCACCACACCCCCAATCTCTGAAAATATACACTCCACTGCTCCGCATTTCTGACAGGTAGTAAGAGGTCCATCAGAGCCCAGATGTTAACGTGAAAAAGGGTTGTTTTTGTGCCTAACTGAGCTCACGCTGAAAAAGCAGCTTAAAATGGGGACCATGAA
This sequence comes from Lutjanus campechanus, assembly GCA_027495735.1. Classification (NCBI taxonomy): domain Eukaryota; kingdom Metazoa; phylum Chordata; class Actinopteri; order Lutjaniformes; family Lutjanidae; genus Lutjanus; species Lutjanus campechanus. Next base: position 10,135 of record JAJHUR010135850.1, on the reverse strand, counting down.
TGGAAAAGCTGAGTGAATTAGGAATGGCACCCGTCCAGGCCTTCTGATGTGTGAATCAGAGGAGCTTGAATCTGAAAATGTTCGGCAAGTTCAAACACAAATGAAGACAGATTATGGTTATTATAAACATACCAGCATGTCTTTACAATAAAAATTCAAACTCAAACAAGTATGATACACTGCGATGTATCTTTTGTCAGCTATAATGGTATTTGCTTCATGGGTATGAAATCAGCAAACGTAGTGGCCTGGTAGCAGAAATTCCAAGGTGTGTTTTTAATGTGAGCACATGCCTCTAGTGAATCATTTCAAACTTGAATAAATGATGTCATGAGTGAAAGGTCAAAGCAGGTCACCTCAGGATCAACACGGGCCCCTTTTTAGAGTGACACTGGATGACAGATAGGGCAATAAATACATAGGAAATATCTGTTTTCAACTGTATTGGAGCAGGATCTTACTGGAGAATAGTAGCCTTTTTATTACAGATCAGATTTTTTCTAAGAGATTAAACAGCCCACCTTAACGGACTCTGAAAAACGTCCCTAGTTTGAACTCAAAGTCCAGTCACACTGCCAGTACAATCCTGCCAACACAAGCTTCAACCCTGCCAATACAAGCCAAAAAATTTCTCATGAGAGTCAAAGTTGGAAAGTGTGACAATGGACTGACAGTAGGGGGACAATAGAAGAACTGTGGTTCCAGAAACAATAGGACAAAAATGTTTTGGGGATCATACACAATGCAGAGATACGACTGTGGTGGTGTGGTGGAATCTTGGTGGAGGGATAACCATTGGGAAAAAGAGATATAAGCTGTGCAGTGTGTCTGAGTATGTTGAAGGAGTGTGAGTATCAGGCTGAGTGAGGATGAAGTGCAGGGCTTCATAAAGACACATGCAGAGAACAGGAGAAAGAGTCCCCTGCACTAGAATCCATCAGTGGGTCAGTAACTACAGGTACCCTCAGGGTCACCAGCAAAATAGTTGTGTAACGGGTAAAAATATACATTTATATAATTTCACAGGGACAGGCAGGGGCAAAAATAAACTAATTGCAGGCGAGCAGTGGGTGAGATCCTGAGTATTACACATACAATACAATGAAATGCCTTTTTCCCTGGAGAAACCAGAAATGAAAATGATTGTGCAGTATTTCTGACACTTTAATGCACTAATGACATCGAATCTAATCAGACACCAGAATTTTATTGTGAAGGCCTACAGCTCAACCTTTGACCTCACATCCTGCCAAACAATGGGGCGTCACTGATCTGAAAGAAATGTAAGCTAACTGCTGGATGAAATGGATGACATAAAGGCAACAATAGCCAGCGGAGGATACCAAACTGTGGACAATGCTTTGTCAAAGGCCAAGTTGAACATGTGGGAGGAAAGTGGTGTGATTAAAGACTGTGAGAGTAATGTTGTCAGTGGCTGTTTAGCAAAAAGTGCCAAAAAGTATTAGTTTTAGAAAGCCACAAGCTAGGCACATCATCGCCAATGAAACACATCTATAACTGCAGGAGTACAGCTGCTGCACCAGTTGAGAACACAAGTGAGTGACTGTATGTGTGTTTAATAATGGGCTCATGTCAGGTTGCGGGACTTACATTAAAGGTTCCAGATTTGACTTAGAGATAACTGTGGACAGGTTGGTTATTGAACTCAACTTTGCAGGTGTGGGTAGGAGCAGGTTTGCAAAATTGGACCTGTGCAGAACTCTGCCCTGCACCAATCCAATGCACATGCAATATCGGACCTAACTTTGACTTGACCTATAACAGATCACACAAAACTCTTTATGTGACATATATGATGACATATTATAGCGCATGAACCACATTACTGATAGTTTCTTGGAAAATCTAACATCATATGTGTTATGAAAACAGTGTGATCATGTGGTAAAGATGATCCAAACTTATTCAATATCTATTATCAGCTCAGTGATATGAGATAAATTTGCAGCACTGTCCATTAAGTCTTCTCTTTTGTGTTTGAGTGCATGCATGTGTGTGTGCGTTGCCATGGCTGCCATTAAGAAGGATATAAACAAACACAAACTGATTAGATGCTGGAAACATTCGGCCATAAATATTGCTGCTAAATTACTCAAAATATCCCCTGCTGCTACAACTCATTTGTCTACTAAAAGATGTTTACTTCACATTATTTACCATTATTTCTCTAGCACGGCTCGTGTACATATAATGGCGTGACTGACAGAAACTGAACACTGTTCAAGGCTGTTAGGGGAACAAAAATGTGGAAAATTTCTCCCTTCCAAAGTTGACGAAGGTCACGGTGACTGATAAAGACATTATGCTTGCATGAATGAAATAAATAAAAGTTTTCAAGAGTCACAACTGCTGGTCCTTTCAATATGTGAAATTCCATCTTAATCCTAACTTCCCTTCCTGCGGTCATGCAGCATAAGTGCATTTGGCTGAGGGAAGCTGCAAGCTGTTACTAATTGATCTCCTTCTCACTCTGCCATTTATTTTCTAATCTATCCTTAAAGACACTCATCACTCTCATCTTTTCTTATGAATGTATAATCAGACACTCTGCCTGTCTGTCTGTTACTTCAGGGTTGAGATGTGGAATTATTGAGGAAATGACCAAGATAACTTGATGCTGATGGGGTAATAACCAGGTCCTTACAGGTAATGACCAGGTCCTCTTGAGTTTCAAGTCCTCCCTGTCACAGTGTGTTGTGCTGAAGTGCATTTTGACAGAGTGAGGGGTATGACTGTGCATATGGGTTTTTTAAGGACTTTTCTTTTTGTGTTTATGTAGGAGTGAGACCAAAACACAGCATGAGGACACAGTCAGCTAAAACATATCAAACAGGATTCATTGTATCCCCGGTCACTTGATGAAACTCATCCAAGGCTTTGACAATGAAAAAAAGCACCATATGTATGCTGAATGTCTACCCCCTTGTGGACAAAAGACATATTGCTCAGTCTTGTACAGTATACCAATAACCACAAGGAATGTTCAATCAGATACAGACAATCTAAAAAAGTACAAAAGAAAAACTGGATTAAAACTAAAACCCATTTGATGTTAAGTAAATAAACTGGCAACGATGCAGAGGTGCAGTTGGCTCAGCATAGATGATCATGTCAAGGTATGTGAATCCTCCAATCCCTTCTTCTGCCCTAAGTGTTCTTGTGAATACACCTGTCAGGTTAATCTCCATTAACCCGAGACAAACCTGTGGTTCAACTGTTTATGCCAAGCAACACTGAAAAGCTGTAATGGCTGCCAACTCTGAGCCCTACAGGCCCAACTATAGGCAGAGCAGCAATGTGCAACGAACCTGTTAACCCTCAACTGCAGAAAAATCACACCAATCTCTCTGACATCACAATGTGCTAATTTAAGACTGCTAATCCAAGTACAGTACCCTCTCTTTCATACACACACACTGTTTTCTTCATTCACTTCTCACTTCCCTTTCCCATCAGTCTAACTGAGAGTGAGGTTGGCATACAAAGCTCCACCAGGGAAAAGGACACAGGAAAGGAGATTTCTGTGAAACTGATCCTGTACTCTGATACTTCTTTGCACAAAGAGTATGACTGGAGAGACACATGCAATTTAGTACATCCTAAGGGTGTATGCAGGTGCAGAAGAGCTCTGGATGCTGTCGGCAATGTGGTTAAACTCTGATACTGATCTCCAGAGCTATTGCTTACACAGTGACTCACTGTGGCACAGCCTTGGCACGGAGGATCCGATTAACCAAAGCATCCTCCTGGCACATTCTCCCTCTGAGCGGATGTATTTGATTTGCTTATAAATTCTTTAAAGGGATAGAGAGCAGTAGTATTTCAATTAAATGTATTTAAAGTATGTATTTAATTACTTTAGAGTATTTTGTCATTTGTATTTGCTGGACAGAGAAAAATAATATGCAGTTGTAACAAAATACTTAACAAGTTTGAATTTGTGTACTTCAAATACTTACAATCCATTATTTAATATGTCATTTTATTTTCAAATAAGACAAAAATATTTTATTGTCTACCATTTGCGTGGGAAACGGAAATTTGCTTACATGTGCAGAAAAAGTGCTATTTAAAAACAAGAACATTAAAAACACAACATATCCTGTCCAAACAGAAAATAAAATACATTTACATAAAGACACAATAGAAGCTACATTAGAAAGAACACCAGGTACTTGATGGTTAGGACTCAGTTGGGTTAGGAGAAATAAAAATAAAAATAAATAGATGTAAAGTGCTATGTGCCGAGATAGAAGGCTGACTTCAAAAAGTGGCTGTCCTTACTAATAAAAGATATTTTATGGGAACAGGAATAAATGATTTTCTGCATGTTTTTCTTTGCACAGGGGACTCTGTACCTCTGGTGATTTAGTGGATGGCTGTGGTCATCTCAGGCGTCACCCACGCCTTGAATTAAGGGATTATTTCCACCAAACCAGAGTTGGGGATTCTTGGAAGAGTGAAAAGATAAACCAAAACATTTTGGTGAGTTTTATTTTGTTTCTGTCGAGTCTGAATAAAGCCAATGAAGATGATGATGACGATGATGAGTCTGGTAAGTTTGGCAAAAGCAATTAAACAGCTGTTTCTGGTTAAACAGAACGCATCTCTCTCTTTTCAAAAAAGGTCTCTCACTGTAGTGATCCTTTCCATTATGTTGACAAAAACAAAAACAAGTAATCAAGAAAGCGTCACTTGTCCTGTGCGCTCTATGGTGTTCCAGCATGGCTGTGACCAACAGCGTGTCACCTGCCCTCCCTCTTCCCTGCTTCCATCAGTTAGTTTTGTGGTTAGAGATGATTTAGAGACACGGTTTGTGACATTTACAGCCTGTCATGCTGTTGCATTGCTCTGTGTACCATGTCACAGCTTATAAGCAAGCACTTAAATGTTTTTACCAACCACTCAGTTCACCGTCTCTCATCAGTTAACCACTAGTGCCTGTTGTCAACAGGATTTTTTTAATAAGTGTGACATGTAATATAAAACTGTATTTATGATTCCCTTTATTTATAACTCCTCATTGTAATGTTCTCCCTGTGGATTTTTCTATGCTTCTCTATGTTTCATCCTGTAATTGTAATGCACACTGACAAAGGGAAAAAAACGACCACTTGACTCAAAGAATTTCAGAAGTAGCCCTGTGGTGTGGGTGCAGGTCTCTAAGTAAGGTGGGTGGCAGGTGGATGATTTATGTGTACATGCGGTTTTGGGTGACGTAAGAGCCAATATGCGCATTTCTAGTTTACAGCCTGTAATTGTACTGCACAGTTTAACTATTTTGGATAACTTTGTCTTGCTTTTGACACTTAGGTATATTGAACCAGGACAAAATATAAACAATGAGTATACTTTCAATAAGGGATTGGTATACTCTCTTTAAAGTGTATTGGGTAACATCAAATTTCCTTAGTTTACGCAGCAGGAAGAGTCTGCTTTTTTTGTAAATGCATCCCACATTATCTGTAATTGTAAAAGTACTACGGCAACTCACTATCACGTCTTGACATACAAAGTGGTATTACAAGACAGGACAGGCTGGGGCTAGCTGGTTAGCATGCAGACATGTTATTTCTTCAAATTCTGTTGATAACTGTAGTTATTTTTTTTAATGTTTTAAGCCAAACTTCTTTCATATTGCACCTCTAGGGTCAGACCCATATTGAGGCTAATAAGTGCCTAAAATATCATAATTATCAGTTTCTATTGAATGTATTTTTGGATTTTCAAATTCCATAATATTTAAATGAAATCATCACCACACCAATATTTTTTGTATTTTATTTTAAGTACATTTGATTAGCAAGTATTTGTAATTGGTAACGAGATACTTTTTGATGTGTTCGTGCTCATCTCTGAAAATAGGGAGTGGTTGAAGTGTGTGATAGATGGGGTGGTGCACACAAATGACACAAAATTCAACATTCATTCAGCACCATATTGCAAAGAACCATTTTCTGTTTTGGCATCTTGCTTTAATCAGAAGCAGACAGATTCCAATCATTGGCCATTTAAACCCTCTCTCTGAGGACGGATATCCAAGTGGTGTCATTCATCACACAGACAGGGCAAATCACACTGCAGTTCTTAAAAAGCTGGTGTCTGTGAAACATCCTTTTTGTGACTCATATTCATTTGTGATGTCTCTGGGTGCAATCATGTAACTGACAAATGTATAACAGTCTTAGAAACAAAAAAAAAGAGCTCAAATAAATCCAAATATTCTGTGTGGCCAGGCTTAAAATCAAACATTAATCCAATGATAATTATTAGCAACTTGAGCCAAATAAAAATGTGGGTGTAGCTGTAATTATATGTAAAGTACAAATCATTAGACGGTGCAGAGAAACCAGTATGTATTTGTGTAAGCACTTCTGCGTGTATGTGAATGTCCATGTATCTGTATTGGTCTAACAATGACAGTATACCTGTTATCCAGTGCCAGTGCTGTGATGGGGTTTTCATGGTGCACTAGGGAACCGGGCCCCCACCAAAGCTCACAAAAACTCCAAAGCAAAATACATAAATAACAACAAAAATAATTACCAACCCCATCCTCAGTTTGCAGCAAATTCACACAGCAACCACACCAAGCACAGCAAGGGAGATGTGGGATCTAGGGATCTTGGAGCAAATCAAAACCAACACTGTCTTTCCTGGGAAGGTCCCAGGGCCTTTGTTATCTGCCTTCAAACCAGTATGATTCATCAGCTGCGTTATGGATGTTATTGTTGGCTGTGGGAAAGGTTCTTCTCATAACCCAGAAGTACGGCAGAGATAAATGCCTTTTATATCACTGTATCCCCATCCATCTAACATTTATGAGCAGTATTTGTGTTGATCATTTCATAACAGCGTGAGCAGGTGGAGCCCTTTCATTCTCCTTACCGAAGGCGCTTTACGTCAGCCATAAAGGGATGAAGCCACTGAGATCTTACACCCCACCACCAGCACCAAACACACACAAAGAATGCCACTAGCTGTCAATCATTTTAACTGACCCGGCCTCTCATATCCCACAAACCCAATCATCAGTGATTGTCAGTCGGCAGGTCTATAAAGCCTGGTGTTTACTCCGTCTAGACAGAGGACTGGGGGACTGGCAGCCATGGGCATCTGAGTAGTATATTGCACCCAGTTTAACCACAGATGAGAGCACCACTGTCATTTAACTCCATAAATCAGCCCTTTGCACATAAACAGTTTGTAAGGGTTGGGGTGTTAAGAAACCAATTTGAAGAGTAAGCTGAAAACAAAGTTTCAAAGCATAAGAAGCTCAGTGGAGGAATTCCTTTTGATTAAGCGCATTAGCACACTTGATTCCCGAGGCTAAACTGCACGGTGCAATAAATCATCAAGCTGAAGCAACATTATAGTTTCTGTGGTTCCCATACCATACGTGTTAGCATGTTGAATTGTTTTTCCAGCGTCATGGATGAGAAGAGACGAGGCTGAGTTGTGTTGGACCTGAAGATGAACTGAGACACTGTATTAAAGAGATACTTTGGATTATTTGAAGTGGGGTTGTATGAGATAGTCAGTGTACTACCTACAGTAGATCGGGGTCGACATGCCCCTAGTTTAGAGTAGCAGAGAGGAGTCCCAGCACAGAAGATGAGCAATGTACTGCTGTGGGTGGGGTCAGCAAAAACAGGTATTTGAGCCAACTTAAAAAGGTCCACCTAAAAAAATCAATATCAGTTTAAGTGCATACTATATTTGGAACATTTTCACCACTTTACTTTGCCATCAAAGAGCCTTTTCTGATGAGAAATTGCCTTTATATAAGCCAAATATTCCTCTCCAATCCAAACAAACTCCATAGGAAAAATAAGTAATTTTATCTTGCAGGACACAGGAGTTGCTAGTCTACTGCTGCTTCAGTTTGTCAAGTTTGTTTGTTTTCTTGAGTGACATCTGTGTTTTAAAAGGATAGTTCAGATTCACTGAAGTTACACAATAACACAAACAGATCAAGGCAGGTGCACACCAGCAACTCCTGTGTGTGGTAAAGTCACTGATTTTTGCTTGTGAAGTCTGGTTGGGTTGGAGAGAGCCATTTTGCTTATACAACAGTGGTTTCCAGTCAGAAAAGTCTGTCTGAAGGCAAGTGTTGAAAATATTCTAAATATAGCGTATTCTTAAACTGATATTGATTTTTTCTTAAACTGATATTGATTTTTTGGGTTGACCTTTTTTAAGTGGTTAAAATACACTTTGCTGCTGACCCTGTCCACAGCAGTACATTGCTTAACTTTTCGCTGGTGTCCCTCTCTGCTTCTTCAATTTTTTTTAATCCAGAAATGTTTATTTTCATAGTAAAGGTAGCAGACCCTTGCACTAAGGTGAACAGAGCTAAATTTTCACACATTTATCTGGGCAAATAAGAATAGATGTTGCTGTGGGTGAAGCACTCTTCTTTCCAGAAAACAAATATTATTTCCCCCCTTTAACTGGCCAAGCACTGACAGAGACATACTGTACTAGGCCTCTCCTCAGTGTTTCCAGCTGAAACCTCACTCAGACCTCAATTTAAAATGGCTTGCAGTGATGCCTGGAAAAAATTATGCCACCACACATATTATCATATTAATTACCACAGTGTATTTTCGCTTACCAGGAGGAGGAAAAAAAATCACAAAATAAAGAATCACAAAAATGAAAATGCTGTCTAACCAGAGGAATTTGTTTACATGGAAGTTAAGAGCGAAAAAAGTACAGAAACAGTCTTACACAGCAAGAGAGGATTCTTCAAAACACCATAATTTGCAGGAGAGGCTTTAGGAAAAAAAAAGAAGACTAATTGCAACATCAAGTTTGAACATCTGTTGGAGGATGGATTAACACGCTGAGCTATGTCGGTGCTTTTCAAGAACACCAGACTTCATCTCACGCTAAATATAGGACTGAGACTGTATATTTGGGATTCTACAAATGTAGATATGGGCACAGGGAGGGGGAATAACCTTCTACACAGCTGTGACAAAGCCACTAAACAGTGCGGCCGCTGTTGCTGTGATGTAGACTTGATAGCGTCTATCCCGTCTACAGCCCCTCGACTGGAACCAGTGCCATATCACTGAAAGGAAGTGGACCTGTTATTGTTATGACCTCAAAGGCTTTGGGTGGTCCACATTCAGACGTACAAACACATACAAGAAGAAAGAGAGCCAGACCGAGACAAGAGACAGCAGGCACACGCAAATATTACTATACGAAACACTTTGATACAAGCTCTCCGAACACCTGCCATCTACACACATCACCGCTTGTACTGACCTAGAAGGGCATGCAGTGCATTCACCCGCACTTTGATATACAGAATTAATCTCTGGAATGTATTTTTCCAAGTAACCAATGCAAACTATTTACAATGAAAGCATCTACACAGGCAAACGTATCTAGGGATGACTCATATTGCTATAAACACTACATACACATGCACATGGACAGAGATAGCCACAGGCTTCCTCAGGAGTCTGTCAGGAGTTGATGTGAGCTGACGCTGGCAGAGATTCATCATGGCTGGAGCACAACATAGACCTGTCCAAACAGCAACGCGTTCAACCTCGCCCAAGATCAGCAGGACGGAGCTAATCTCCACACAAAAGACACAAAGCTGAGCACATTAGCCCGACAAATCTGAGAAAACACCAAGGTGCTACTCTTAACAGGCCTCTGCAGAGCCTTTGGTTACTTTTCTCTTTAAAGGGATAGTTTGGATTATTTGTGTGATGTGGGGTTGTGAGGTACTTATTGATAGCTACCCAGTATCTAATGTAGATAATACATTGGCACCCCTCTCTCAGTTAGAGGGGCACCAGCTTGGAAGCTAAGCAATGTACTGCTGTGGACAGGGTTAGCAGCGAAACATATTAATGCCACTTTAAAAAGGTCCACCTAAAAAAAACTTTATTTTAACCGCTGTTATATAAGCTAAATATTGTTCTCCCCAAACCAGCCAAACTCCATAAGCAAAACTAGTATTTTTACCTCACAGAACACAGGAGTTGCAGGACTCCCACTGCTTCTATCTGTTAGTTAGTTAGTGTTATTTTTTTACTTCAGTGATTCCAAACTATCCTTTTATAGTAATACCGAGGTCACACAATAT
>JAJHUR010135849.1:0-89067 GCA_027495735.1 Lutjanus campechanus | reverse complement strand
AGCCCTGTTTTGTGCACTTTCTTCTCGTTAAGAGCCATACGCAAAGCCTCGTTTTAGTACATGTTGATTTTATGAAATTTTGTAATAAAATATATATTTTTATAACTGGAACCACGTCTCCTGCTCCTTACGTAAGAACGAACCTGAGTGCCTTAGTGTTAGCACCAATAAGGTAAAACAAAACTATTTCCTTGGGCGAAATTCCCAAGGTGGCGTTGTCTGGTTTGGTTGGTCATTCTCTTAACATTTAATCCTCCCACTCGTACGCTGAACTTGCCACAATAATGTTTGGGTTTTCACATGGGAAATGAACCCTAGTCTCTAGGGTGAAGGTTTGTTTGAGCCGTGCATCCACCCCACCTCCTCCATGTGCAGACTTTTTCCCTCCTTATGTCCAAACCTGGTGCATCTCATACAGCATATGATGTTCCTTCCTCTGACTAAATAGTGTTCTCCTAAAGCCAAAGTTAAATATCAACTCAGATACATTGACTAGTAAAGCACAAAACTATTTTTTAAGTTGATTATGATCAAGCAAGCCTACATTAGAGCAACACAAAAGCTTCTTCAGTAGTGATTGTACAATTATCCCTAGTGCACGGGGACGGCACTAGTTGGAATAACCAATGATGCAATATACAATGGACTTGATCTATGCTTTATAATGCTTTATAGTACATACTGCACATTTCATCACAATACTACCCAGAGCAAGACAATGTGCAGCATTTTCTATCTACAAAGTTCAAGTAGACATAAGAGCCTCTAACTACAGCAGCATTTAAGAATTTCTGAAAGATCACTACAACGAATCAGGCGTGTAAACAGTTTCACTTCATGTTTATATTTAGCCTGAAGAGGGAAATAAAACATGAAAAAATATTGACAGTAATATGACAATATTTTGTCTTGGGGAAAATAATAAGAGAATACTCAAAACATTAAAACCATATAACTTTTTTCATGTAGCATTATATTTTGACATCAGGAAAAGCACAAGTGTAAATGATAAAATGAAGGATGGCTGCTTTTTCTTTGAGCCTTGGTTTTACTGTGTAATGTACCCAAAAAGGAGTTAATATAATTTTCATGTATTTTTCTTCTCAGTCTTTGTGCCATCCCACGCCTTTATAGAAACAAGGTCACTTAGGAAGATCCTTATGCGACAGATTCTGCAGAAGCACAGAAACAGCCATCGTTGATGTTCACAGAGAGCCGACATTATTAAAACATGGATTATCACTTTCACCTTGTGGTGGTGCCTCGGGGACAATTTCCCTCTGCCCTCTGTGGTTATTGGTCACTCTAGATTGTATCATTTCATTCAACTAAGTGGAAGTCAATCTGGAGCGCTTTCTTCAGACCTGTTAAAGCTGCGGAAGAACAGGGAGTTATGTGAGGACAGAAATCCCTCTGTAACACATAAATCAACCCTGCAGCATGCTTGCAAGACACCTAGCTTTTTCTTAATTATTGCCATTAGCGGCTGAAGCACCTGAAGCATGTATCACTGTCTTTGGAATCGACTCAGCAGATTGACCAGGACGAGAGGAGTGACTTCTGGAGGGTGTTATCAGGCTCATTGCAGAGGAGAAAAACAAATGGGATAATATTCATCCATTTATTCTTTTGCTAATGAGGACCTGAGCTTTAAGTGTTCTCTGTAATTCTGAAATTAACAGGGGTTTGTAATAAATAAAGCATAAAAAGGTTATCAATAAACATGATGACATCTTCAAGGACCTTCCTCCATTTGTCGAAACCAGATGCACTTGTTACAACTTCAGAGATTGTACTGGTTTTATGAAAAGGATGAGAAGTGCATCTCTTTCTCCCTCCACTGGTCAATGATCTTACTCATGTGTAGCATGGCAATCAATAGGAACACAGAAGCTTCAGATTCCAGTAGTGCAAAACTGACTGCAAGATTTATTTGGTTAATTAGCTGGAAGAAGAAAAAAACAAAACAATATAAGATGCAATCGCCTGTCCTCATCCTCCTTCTCCCCTTCACATTCTCTCTCCATTACATCAAAGACTTAATAATTGCCTGGGAGCTTTCTGTGTGGAGAATACAAATAAACACTGGATAATGACGACAGGAGATAGCAAACATGGCCAGAGTCTATCTCCTTAATAACAGACAAAAGATGCAATTTTACTTGTTTATTTAATAGAATGATTATGATAAAAATCAAGTGGTAATAGCATTAGTAACTTCATTGTGCTGATAGCAGTGTGGGCCTGTGAAAAGAGATGACTGGGACAATTTTTGTGTCTGAATACAGAGGCCAATTAGACGAGTGCAATATTATCTACTTATAAAGTATCAAGTGGGGTTAGAACTCTGATTCTTGATTTTGCTGTTTTATAATTGTTGGCAAGTATTTATTGTTTGTGTAATAGAGTTATAATTCCATTTTCAGACAGACATACAATCCCTGAAGTTGATACTGAAACTTGTAGGATCCTCACTCTTAACTGTACAATCATACTGCAGATAAATAAACAAGGAATTTATTGGGTATAGCTGACTTGTCTAGTGCCATTGATTCACACAGGATTATCTATCCGGTGAAGTAAACATTGCTTCTCTAACTAAAATAAATCCAATATGATGATACAATAAAGCCTGAAGATTCTTTAAGGATTTAAGAATTCAAAGACTTCTCGAATCCCTGAAATAGTCAACTACAATATGACGACTGAACAAACTCAACCTGTTGAGGACCATGAGCTTTAAACCTCCAGAAAAGGAAGTGGACTTCACTTCAAATTAATCTGTCAAATATCTTTATTAGAGTGTTGTGTGTAGAGATGCACTGATTACAATTCTCTTGGCCTATTCCGATTTGAATTTTTTAAAAGTCTGACTTGCTGATTCCAATTTTCTTTCTTTCTAAGACCTATACTTGACAGCAGAACATTTTTATAGCTTTTCTTTAATGGAAAATTAAATTGTAAGCTCATAATTATACACTGACAAGATTTGAAGACACAATAAAGGATATTCCAGTATTAAGATTATAGTGCCAGAAGAGAGAGCACAGTCTCTTTAGGAAGCAGATGTAAACAAACCAGGGGCTCACGTGGTGCATCAGTTTGCTGTAGTAAAGCTTTGCAGTGAGGAAAAACTAAAGCAGAAGGCTAAACAAGTATGGGTGTGAAAATGTTTGGCGTGACCCAGTCAGCATGGGTTGTCTGATTCTTTAGTAAGAACTGGAGGTGAGATTTAAACTGTCAGTTTCTGAACAGAAGCAGGGTCACTAATGTTTGACTCAAGAGTTTGAAAATTTACTGTTGTTTGACAACACAGTCTGTGCTGCTCAGTGCTTTTGTCTCCTTGTCGACTCGTCTCTCTTCTCTTTATCCTATTTTTGGAGTCTATTGCTCCTCATGCTAGCATGTATATCCGTGCGGCTGTGAGCAGTGCTGTTGAACATGGCTGCACAAAATGAAAACTGTCCAATTCCAGTCAGCAGACAGTTGATCGGTGCACCTCTAGTTGTGTGACGAACCTGCCAATGAGTTTAGTCAATTCTTGGCACGGCTGAGAGCACTTAAAGGTACCCTGTGGAGTAAGGCTTCATTATGGAGCAATGTTTATACATGAAGTCCCCATTCTGTTTGCATTGTACATGTGCACCATGTGCAAGTATGCAAAGCTGCTGTTGGTTTTACAATAGTGCTCCACAGGTGGCAGTTACAAGCGAAGAAGTGTACAAATGTTCTTGACGCATCAGTGATGTAGACTATCTTGTCACATACTGGTTTGGCATCTATATTGGAGTGTTTGGAATTGTTTTTACACTTTTGTGTAGATGGAGATCATCAGGAGTTTTTAAAAATATCTCTTTATGTGTAGACAAGACCAGAGATCACAGTTCCATCTCCATTCAACACAAGAGACTGTTTTCTTTCTGACCACAATCATCTGTATCTGAGTATTGAGGTTTTTTTGCTGCCCAGACCGTATTTGAAGGGGAAAACGATTACACTTGGAGGACTTGTACTCAGCATATTGAAGCCTGTTCAATCCACCTGAGCTACACCCAAATCAAACTTAAATATGGCAGCCTTATTAACTGGTGTTTGAACAGTCCCATTGTAAACAGGAGCTTCACAGCCAGTATCCAGGCTGGTTTTGATCAGCCTGACTGCAGTGGCACACATCTCTACGTCATGACAGGCTCTAGAGGAGTGTTTGCATCTCTTATAGCACCAAGGTGACTCCTGCTGTGTGCTGCTATGCTGAATGCAACCCTGTGATAAGATAAGAGAGGGGCATAGAGTTACTGCCCCAGAGATACAAGCTAAAGAGGAACAAGCTTAGTAAGCACACAGCACTTAGGTCCTATCTAATGCCTGTGTGACAATTTACTGTGGTGTCAGTCTATTCATAGATTTGAGACTGTTTCCTCAGGTGCAGTATATCTGAGAATTACATCGAAGCCAGCTGTAAACTGTAATGTCAGTCAGAAATGTAGGTTTGAGCTGGAAAACTTGCATGTAAAAACACAAATATGCACTCACACTAAATATAGAAATATGTGTTAAATATACACTGATTTGGTTCAAGGTTATTGCAGTCAATAACGTGATTTTTAAAGCCTGATCATCTCAGGTGGTGGTTTATGTTTTGTTGTTAGAAATGACATGTAGGAGTGATATACTGGAGGCACGTCTATTTCTTTATGGGATAATTATGGGAACTGCGAATACTTCCTCATGTGGAGAAAAAAACGTGGCCTGCATCATTCTGCAGTGCTCCAGCAGCACTACACCTATGGTGGGAATTGATTAATTAAAAGTCATGCACATAAGTAAATAAGTTGTTTTTTAAAGGGACATATACCTTTCTTGTACTGCCAGTACCTTCCTCTTCAAATACTGTACTTCTACTCTCTACTCTTTATTTTAGAATATTAAAATCTATAAAAGACAACAATTACATGATGAAGTGCTTTGCTTTTAACCTTCACAAGCACATTGAAGATGCAAACAATGTTAGTTATGTAGCTAACATTAACTATGTCAGTTATTCATGTGTAACATTAATCTTAGGTGTTATTGACGTTAATGTATCTTGTACCCTGCGGTCTGTTGAGCTTTTAAATTGGTGTGCTTTAGACAGCAGTTAATCTAACATAAAGCCAACTTCAACATTAACATTACTTTCGTAATTGCAGTTAACATCTTAAAAATATTAAAATAGAAATGAACTTGAACTAATTAACCAGGTACTTTTTTACTTATACTTGAGTAGATTTTTCAAGTGCTAATTTTCATTTTTACTTGACTTTACTATTTTTTTTTATGTAGTTGCAGAGTAATTCTTGTTTCACTTGAGTGGAATTTTCAGTATTAGTGTTATGTAGTTTAATTCATGTTGATAAATCAGATTACAACCAATAAAATAAAAGTCATAGTTTTATGCATCATCATTGTATCATCGTGGTGTCAGCCCTTATGACCTCCTGGAGATGCATGTTCCTGTATGAACTAATCAGGACCGGAACTTTTTACTTGTACTGCAGCCAGCAATAGCACCCAAACTTTAGGAGACAAAACTGGAAACGGATGGAATGAATGAGAAAATGTGAGGTCTGCAAAAGGTCAGTGTCTCAATGGAACAATAAAGTAGTCGTATGCAGTGAAATTTAAAATTAGTCACAAGAACTGGACATGTGCAGGTACTGGAATGAAATATGTGGGGTAAGGAAAAAATATGCTATTTCCAAACCTCTTTCCATAACCAAAAGGAAATTTTAAAAAGGCTGCCCTCACCCTCTTCTGAAAAGTTCCTGGTAAAGTGCCCACAAACAAGTACAAAAAGTAGTTCTGTTGTGTAATCAAATATATTTGTGTCCAAGTACATCAACTGTTGGATGGGTTTTGTAAAGTACAACTCAGTAGTTCAGTAAACTATTTTCACACATTGTATTAGGGACAGAGATAGCGTGGTTTTCTGAGGTGTGATACTGATGATGTAACATGTGAACACTGTGGAGATGGTTTGTTTTTCAAGATGGCTTGTTGCTCACTAATTTGGCATGTGGAAAGGAAATCACCACAGCTTCAAACCACAAACTTGAGAGATAGTAAGAACTGAGTTTAACCCATGAACATTAAATCAAAGGTGAAGGAAAGTTTAATGTTTCATCTTCTCTCATCACCTCCCACTGTTTTGACTTTTCTCCCCTCATGTAGATTTACAACAGGAGTTTTAAAGGGGCGTGCTAATGCTCAGAAAACAGAGTTTGAATTATGAAAGGGTTGATGGGTCTTTCATCTGTACAGACCCCCTGGATGCCCCTGAAATTAAAGCTGAAGGAACACTGTTCACTCACATCACTGTCATTGTACTGGAGGCCAGTATTCCTCACTGTAAAGTTTGATTTTGAGGCTGCCGTGTCTCAAAGTAATTTCCAGCCGCGCAGCAGGAGGTGATGGTACAATGGCTGCTCTCGGACAGAACATGTTAGCCTCTGCCAGACAGCAAGAGTATTGCTCAAAATTGCCAGCAGTTTGTCAGAGTGTAAGGTGCAGTCAATAAGCCATCTGTCTCTTGGACTGAACTAGAACATCCTTTTAGGATGAAACATTTTGTTCTAGTCATGAACATTGTGTTTGGGTTGGTAACAAAATCACACAGTTTGTACTAGCAAGAGTCAAGGGTTGTGTTGGTCTTTGTAAGAGCAGATCTGTATTAACATAAAAGACTGCACTGACAACCTGTTATTAATTAAATTAATCAAAAGAAAAGCAGGGTACCCACATGCTTTAGTGTGATGTGATCATGTTTGAGGGGTTTGTTGAAACTTCACCTGCCATGTAACCCTGTGGATGGACCTTTTTCATAGCAGCCATTTTGACATGAAATAGTTGTGTAAGCACAGGTGTTACCAATGATAATAATTACGGGTCAGTTCCATTCAGGTCAAACAGAGACAAGATGTTGTTATTGTGCATGTCGGCTCACTGGAAAGACTCTGCTGGGCTCACTGGAATGCAGGGGTGGCGAAAGTACACATATTCATTACTTGCGAAGAAGTACAGCCTGATATCAGACTGAATTGTAAACTCATTACACTCCGTTTCCATATTAAGTCTGACGTTGCCACCATTCTCGCAGATTTCCCTGGGGGAGCGGGAATTCAATTTCCCCTGACCAATCACTACAGATCATCAATTTAAGCCAACACTGGTCCGTTACCATGCCAACATGCTTTGTTTTGCCCCCACGGTCATTGGTTTTGTAAGAGAGTGAGTGTGTGAGGGGTGTTTATGTTATGTTACTTTAGTGTTACTTTAAAGTGCGTAGATAAGCTGTGTGTGTTATGTTTGCTGAAATGACAAGTTCCAGTAATGTTACTACATTATCTCTTGTATTCTTCACAGCACTGTTGGTCCAAACTGTGAAAAAGTAACGTTAGCTAGTTAGCAGCTACGAGTCAGCAAAACAAAGTTAAGACAGTCTACAACAGAGAGGACGTTTTAGAGCTGTGGAGCTGGAAGCTGCGGGTAGAGCAACAAGCGTTTTCTTTTGGTCGTGGACTGCAGTGATGTTAACTTGTACAGTAGCTGTTGCATACACCTACTACATAAATGGGGACTTCTGTTCATTTTCTGCAAACAGCCTTTCAGTAATTCTAGAGAGGTTAAGTTGTACAGTGTGCCCCCTGGGACCTGACTTTTGAGTGGTAGTCTATAGTGAGGGACAAATTATTTTTTGATTCCATTTGAACTGCCACAAATTACACATATATTTGTTAATTTTAAACACAGTTTTACAATTCAAGAAAGTCTCAGTTTGTAGGAGGTTTGTTGTACTTAAGTTTTATGTTCTAATTGTGTAACTTCACAGTCTGAGACTTGAACAGATATACGACAAACTGTGACTTTTTTTTGAAAATGAACTTTTTATTTGACAAACATTAGATGCGTGATTTGTGGCACAATTCAAACAGGATTAAAAAAAATAATTTGTCTCTCGCAATTGACTACAGTCCATATTTTTTCATGGTCGTTCACCAGAAGGATCAGAGGGTCTTCGACTCTCTATTTTGCTGTACCCAAGCTAATCTACACACAAAACAGCCTTGCGGTCGCCATTGTTATTGCCTCCCCTTGGTTCTGGTGCACAGCTTGACAATCCTTGACAATGGCGTTAATCCCAACTTGCAGTGCTGATTGGCTAATCATTAGTCCCCCGCAGCGCTCTTTGTTTGTTTTTTTTACTTAAGTAACTGCTGTTTTATTTCACAACTCCAGACCAGAGAATCAGTCAACTCAGTTCAGTGATTCATACAGATACTTGTGGCAAAAAAAGACTCTGGTAAAGTACCGATTCAACTTCCTTACTTAAGTAAAAGTGAAAAAGTACAGGTTCTAAAATGCACCCAAAGTTAAAAGGTAAAAGTAAACTAAGTACAAGTAAAAAGTGGCCCTCTGCAGGACATGTTGCACCTTGTAGTCAGAAAAATAAATACACAAGTACAAATACCTCAAAAAACATAAGTAGCCTACAGTAACAAAGTATTTGTACTTTGTTTCTTTCTGCCTCTGATAGAACAGGATCTTAATTAGTATCATCTGTGTTTACCCTACTATTTTATATCAACATGGCCGCTGTGAGAAAGGTCTATCCTGTGGCCAGTTAGTAATCCCTCTTTTCACCATTTTCTCTAAAAACATGGATAACAGCAAAAGAAAGAAAGAAATAATAATAAAATATAATAGAAATAAAATAAAATAAAACATCTCTTTTCAGCTCTTTGCCAGTCAAGGTTATGTTTCATGCTGTAAATGAAATTACCATATTGCGACGCTCAAAACAAGATGTTTCTTTTCTAATCAGGTGGGAAAAAAAGTACAAAGTGTTCTTTGTTTGTCACTGTAATTAGTACTGTGTTAGAACAATGCAGCGTACGCTTTAAAAACGTCTTAATGTAGCTCTAAAGTATTGACTGTCTGCATCTGTTTATTCGTCTGTCAGTCACAGGTGTCATCGCAGACATCTCAGATGCAATTTTAAGATTCCTTGGGAGCTTGACACATCTCCCCACTGCATTCTGCTATTTTCAACATTACAATGATGAGCCCAAGTAAGCCACTTTTACAGGTATAAGCAAGGTGACATATTTGTTAGCGTTAGCTCCAGAGGGGCTCCGCATCAGTCATGAGGGATGACATGTTTACTTTTCCCCTCGTCACTCTGGCAGAGGAGCGTTTTGAGAGCAAAGAGAACTGGGAAGAAAAACTGTGCTGACAAGCTTTATGCAAAGGTCAACTTATAGTCTGACATCTTTTCATATCAGCCTCACAGTGTTTTTCACATGTTCAGACTTTAGTATTCAATTGGAAGGAAATCTACAGTTTGACATTACTCATCACACATTTTCGGGTGGGTGGCTTGGGGGCACAAATTATAGTGCTCCCAATTTGTGGTGTCTTTTGTCATCTCCACTCGGGTAAAGAAGGCTCAGAAATGGCTGTACTTTGTCTCTATTTTTGGGCTATAAGTAAACTTAAATAGGGAGAATTCCTGTGCCAAATTCTTGTTAACTTTTAAAGGGGAGCAATTGAAAGTATCCTGACTGGAAACAAACTGGTTTGGGACGTGCATGGCCCAGGACAAACTCTACAGCAGGTCGTTAAAACCACCCGGAACATGACTGGTACCAATCTAATGAAGCATCGAGGATATCAGGGCAGTGGGGAGGTGCCTGTGCAGAGCCTAGAGGATACTTAAAGACAATACTCACACCAGCCACGGCCTGTTAAACCCTATTGCCCTTCTGGAAAGAGATACAGAAGTATCTGCTGTCGTACCAGACTGCAGAGCCGCTTCCTCCCTCAGGCTGTGAGACTGCTGAATTCATCCTCACCACTCCTCCATGTGAAACTCAAGAAATCATACGCTAATCATGACTAAATTTCTAACAGGATACAATGATGTGACGACATTTTATATCCAAAAGGTCAAAGGTCAACTTCATTATGGCATAATAATATTCTGCAAACCCTTGAAGCTCTCCATCACTCCTCTGTGCTCCGCTGTATAAATAGTATCTGATTGCAGACAGCAAATTCAATTCAATTGAAATTGCTTTACTGGCACAACAACACTGTACATATTGCCAAAGCAAAGCATTTCTGAAATTAAGCTAAACATAAAAAAGACACTACAACAAAGGAGCATACTACTAAAAATAATACTACAAAACAAAACAAATATCACATCATTAACCAGCATGTGATGTAACTTTCACTTGCTGTCCCTCAGACTATGGCAGACAGCAACATAGACTGCTGCTAGCTCGCAGCTCTTCGAGTCCTCACTCTGGTAGGACAAGTAGTTTTTCTTCATTTGATACATTTTTAAAAAAAAACTTTGAAATCAGTTAAATTTTTTGAAAATATGCTCTGCAGGGAGCCACGATTTTCTGTCTCCCCTTTTCAATAGCGAGGTTGCGCTCACTCAGTCTGTACTTTGTCATGATTCTTTTTAGTTGTTGATCAGTCACTGGAAATTATTCTCTGGAATCGTACATGTCAATATAGTGATAACCTCCATTTTGCCAAAATATTCATGAAATACACTACACATTTTTTGTTTAATTCCTTCAAAGTCTTCACTAGGCTAATTGTATGAGTCTGGACAGACATGGATGTAAACTATACCTTCTCTGGTTGGAGGAGGCATGCAATCTAGTTTATCTCACTCAATTATCAATCAATCAATCAATCAATCAATCAAAGAGAGAACTACATCAGAATCTCGCAATACAACCCTGTTGTATAATGATGAATAAGTCCCTTTATCTTGGATCTTAATACCAGAAAATATACATGAGTATATGTCACTTGGCAAATGTACAAGAAACACAAATGCAGAATGCTAATAATATCAGCACCGACGCCAAAAAGAATCCAGCACTTATGGTTTAGTGGTCCTGATTATACAACCCATAGAGCCGATGCACCTTCAAACACAAGCAACATTCACCATAATGAAAGATTACATAGTGTGTGCTTCAGGAAAGTACTTGAAAGTGTGCTAATGACAAGTCTTTAGAGTTATTAGGGGATTTTATGTAGGTGCACCATGTCAAAAAAAAAACTCTTACCTGTGTGTTTATCTCCTCCCAGTGAACAAACAAACACCATGAAAGCAAACTTTCTAACCTCTTGATGTCAAGATTCTGTTTATGCAGTGTGGAGGGTGAATAATTTCTACAGTCATCAACCTTTTATTTACATAAACAAATCAGACTCCCATAGCGACACAGCTGCAGAGTTGAATATTGGAATATAACTGTTCCTCATTGGTATGCACAGGTGTTGCTACAAATTGACACTGTTGTGCACCAATAAAAATGAAATGAGTTGTTTCACTTGCTTTATCTATTTTAGATATCTATCATGTGCACAGTTAGTGGAATGCGTGTTTACAGCACACACAGGAGTCAGACACATTCTCTTTGAGCAGCATTAATTATGATTCAGCAGAATGGTAAAGCCGTTGTTGTACTCTGTCTTAACATACAGTACATGCTACAAGCAGAGAAACACAACCACTTGGATCAAACTCATCTTTCTTTGACTCAACCAAACGATACAACAAGCGTATCAAATCAGAGATCAAAACAAGTCAATCTCTGACTTATTTCACATAAAAAGAACTCATGTTAATGCGTTATATAGCGTTTCAGTCCACTGAGCTTTTAGTTATTCTTCTCAGTTACTCTAGTTAATTATTGATCTGAGCAGTGTTTAGAGCCGTGAATAATTAACACGCCTGTGTTGTGGCTGTCAGAACTGCAGCGATCACAGGAACATGTCAAAACAATATTGAGGGAAGTCTTAAATTATGCAGCGTTGCAATCACACTCATTTAGGTGTCCCCTGACCAATTTCTGCTGTGTCAGGAAAGAAATGAGAGCCAATGCTTCACACAGCACAACACAGGACGTGCACAAATATAAAATAAGGTTACAAAGCATAACATAACATAACCTAAAATGAAATAGCATAAAATAAAATAACAAAAATCACCACACAAAAAATGACAACTGTTTTACTGTATTATGATACACTGGCACACACAAGTGTTGTTTCAGTCCATATTTTAATGAACAAATACAATTTATTGTTTCTAAATCCTACCACAACTGTTAAGGTCCAAAAAAGAAATTCAGCAAAGCTAAATTCTGCATATTAAAATTAAAAATCTAACAGTAACTTTGTGGATTCAGCTTTGAAATAATAATTCATCAGCACAATATACTGGTTTACACTGGAAAAATTACTGAATTCATTTATTTATACTGTACATTTCAGCCAACCTATACTCTTATTTATAATGCTCTTGATTCTCAACACACTTACTGTATACCCCTTCTACAGCATTTTCTCTGTTTTCTATATGTTGTTGTACATATTTAACATATTTATATTTATATTTTCTCTAAGATTATTTATACTTTTATACTTGAATGGGACCAACTGTAGCACAACCCAGTTTTCCCACAGGGATCAAAAAGGTACTTCTGATTCTAGTATTATTTTCTATTTTACTTCATTTTTTCTCTCTCTTCTATCTAAAGGATTTTTCTGTTGTCCTTAATACACCTTGCCTGGACAAGTGAAAGGTGTATATAGTGTACACAGCTTTTTATTTTCTGTTTCTATTTTCAGTTATCATTTTCTACTGTCTACCTTTACTTTTTGACTCTTGAGCTGCTACAACATGTTAATTTCCCCAGTGTGGTATCAATAAAGTTTATGTTATGTTATGTTATCTTATCTTTGTAATCTAATTGTGTTTCATCATTCTCCAAACTATTGAGGGAAAAAAAATCTTATACATATTCTATAGCAAGGTACAGTTCAGTACATCAAACTACATCCATCAATTGCTCCTCATCACTAAAACATGCAGAAAGAAAAAACATAATCTCACTTATTCCTACCATATATAACACAGTCCACTCTGTAGGTAAATATGCTTTATATGCTCCCCCGAATATGCAACTCTGCTCAGAGTCAGACACATAAAAAATAGATATACAAGATATTTTTTATTTTTATTACAACACATTTACTAACAAGTAAAGTTCTCCTCATATATTTACAAGCTGGGGTTTCACAGTGTTGGCCTCAAGCCCATCCGCCTACCAGAGATTATCCTGGACAAATAAAGCAATAAAGATAATACAACAAAATTATGGTCCCAGACATCAAACAGGTTTTAAACTTTAAAAATTAACTACAGCCTGGTAAATTAAGTTTACTGAGCCTGCATTCTTGTAGCTTACAATAACAGCAAAAGTTCTGTACATTTGCTCACGACTGGGCTGATCCAGATACATAAATAAGAATATTTAAAGCAAAACAGCTCAAGCGGGATGACTGTCAGACACTTTGTGAGTATATGTCATTGTCATACACTAACCTGACTGAAATCTGTTAATTTGAGATGCCTTCTTCTTATTCCACACAAAGAGTTTGCTTCAAGTCATGTTTTAAAATAATTTGCTGTGTGCACACACTTTAAGAAAGCTCAAGGCATTACTAACTGATCTAATCTGAGTGCACAGGGAAACAATATGCACATGCTGCCATATAATTAATGGATTTTTTAATAGTAATATGTCAAGATTTCAAGACGAGCCAATACTTACAATTATAATGATTATTATATGAAGAATTCTGTTCCAGTCTATTCCACACTTCTGGAGTTGGTACATAATGTACTGTAAATAAATATGACTGAGGTATGCGAGAAATATCGCTGGAGTACATACTCAACTTCTATAGCTTCAATAGCTATTACACATGTACCTGATATTGTTATATTATTGAATGATGTTCTAGTCTCATGTTAAGAGTTTTCTGTCTGGCAAGTTCAATTTACAGTGACGCTGTCTCTCATTTCACGAACAGCCAGAACACTGAACACTCTGACTCTGACAGTATCATTTATATGAACATCAGTGGCTCTGTGTCCGCTCACATGCTGCAGCTCTCAGCATTGACAGTTCTTCAGGAAGCTTCATCTTAAAATGGACATCAGACGCTCAGACAGCCATCATGCTGCAGTTTGCTTCATTCCTCGCTTCCTCACAGACAACTTTTCCTAACAAAGCGGATTGGTCTCACTATTAACTGTTACAGTCATGTGTTTTGGAAAAGAGTTTGTTTGCAAAAACAGATAAAATGCCATAAACCAACACTAGTTTGATTTACAGTCCATTGAGAGCACAACAAAAAAAAGGTGATTTAGGATTTTTTTTTTTTTTTTAAGATATTGAAACATCTCAACACCAGTTTGATTGATACTCCCTGGAGTGCACAAAAACAAGATTTAGGGGGAAAAAAATATCAAAATGGAGATACCTGTTTTTGAAAACCATTGTTACAAAGCTTTTTCTGTAATTTTCCACCTTGTAATTACAGTGAATAAGAAGTTAACCTTACTCAACAAAGACATTTACCACAACACATTCACAGTCCTAGATTTTAAAGTCTTCCTGTGTTTACTTTTTTTTTTTTTATCACTAGGATTATTTTTCTGATGTAACCTAAAAACTTTGTTGTCAATGAGTGTCTCTTAGTCAAGAATGAATGAGTTTGGGAGGCTTATCTAAACTGTGTACCAAATGATACATCATGAGTAATCTGTGTTGCCTACACCAAATCAAGTAAACAGACCTACAGTTTGCGTAAGTGCTGAGTTAGAGGGCACCTCTTGGCATTTACTTGTTCCCACTACTTCCTTCCTTTGTGGTGCGTGCGCTCGTCTTCTGCAGAGCTCCTGAGTAGGTTGTATACAGAAGTAGCATGGCTCATGTCAGATCAGATTTCTTTTTTGGATATTGTCTATTACTGTAGTCGCCCAACAATTCCCTCAGGACTCTGCTTCCTTGGAGACGTGCTGTAGATGGCTTTAGTATTATTTCATATTGCATGAATCACTGGTTCTTTCCTTACACTCACTCACATGAAATGATTTTTCCCAGAATGTGTTAAATGGGTTAATTGACTCTTTACCACCCACCATAGTCTATTGCTGCTACGCCTGTCAAAATCTCTATTCAAGTATATGTCACATATGTTGCTAATAATGATAATGATGTTAGATTTACAGGATTTCTTTCCCTACCCTCTGACTGTCAATTTTCTCAGCTGAAATGACAACTACTGCTGGCAGATTTTATCTGCTGTAGCCAGCTAGTTTGGTAAAAGCTAACACTAGCTCCTTGAGTTGAGTCTCCAGGTAAATGTTTAATGTTTGAAGTGCTTGTAAAAGTGGTTGTAAATATTTACTTCTTGGCTACATTACATAACATCAAACATCAAGACTTAAGCTGCATATCCCAGGAAAAAGTTAGCATCTGCACCATATTCATGTAGAAAACATGTTAGTGAGAGACGCAGCATTCAAACAGTATAGCTTCACTTTTAATTTGACAAGTAAAAAGATTGGGTTTGCTCGAATTGGCTCAAATTGTTTCCCCAAATCCAATAAAGAGCAGAATAGAATAATAAAGTTAGCCTAAATCTATCATCCAGGACATGCTATTTGTGAATGAGGCTTTTTGTAACTCCTATAATCCCACAAAATAATTTAGTTAGCAAAGGCTTCTTGGTCTTGGAAAAAATGCAAACTTACCACTCCAGCCCCCACCCAGTCCATTTTAGCTCAAAGAACGTACTGACTCTTTCTGGACGGTGAACTCCCAGTGAACACAGCAGCGATGTGATCAAACATAGACTGACAGAAGGCAGTTTGACAAGAGCAAATATAGTCGGCTGCGTTGCCTGATGCAAAATCCAGAAATATCATACTTCGACTATAAAATTATCGTTTTGTTTTTTTTAAATTATCAAACAAGCAGAACAACCTGGGAAGGGCTAATCTTATAGTTAGCAGCAAGAGCAACAGGCTGATTAAAACACTTACATATTAATTTTGACTTCATGGCAACTTTAAGAGGCCTGCTGGGCCTCTTTCTGTGATTGGACTGTCGCACTTCTGGGGACATTTGCAGTTAGTTGCCTCAGTGGCTACTTAATTTTATTTATAGTAGTTGGATTTAATCACTGTTATTTGATTACGAGACTATTCAACTCCTAAAATGTTTCTTACAGCTGAATGCCAGCTGTTTTCTGTATTTGAATGCCAGTTTTCTCAGGAGAAGCTAATCAGGGGGAAAAAAGTGGCAAAAGAGTGAGAGGATCTCTATGTCCAGCATGCATTCCCCATGGATATATAGGAAGAGGAGTAAACACATGGTTCCCAGCGGTTTGTTAGTGCCAGGCGCCAGGCCTGCTGGTAGTTGGCTGCACAGATGTCTGAGTGAGGGGAGGGGTAGTGAGGCAAAGAGACCATCAGCCCAACCACCTAACTCGACACAGTGACATATGGACTGCCTGTCAATTGCAATTATTAATTTGATATTTCCCAGCCCCAGGAGCGTGGCACAACATGCTGCCCAGAGTCAGTATAATCAAATTACCGGAGCATAAGTAATGGCTGGCCATACACCACTGCTTCCCCTGACTCAACTTTTAATTCTGCCATGCTGGCTCTGTGGGTAAAAAATAGGATATATTTGAATTGATAACTGCAGACAGTCTTCCAGAAGGGTGTGTTTATTGCTTGTTCAGTGGGATGGATCTAGACATTGTTTTGGATGCAGTAAGCATTGCTTTAGGAATGGATTTTGCAGTTGAATAAAGTTTAGGGTAAGAATGAGATCCCTGAATGGGTCCACTTGCTTCTCCGGTCTTCTAATATCCAGGGAAAATTACACACCTACAGCATGGGCTTTACTTTTTGTTTGTTGTTGTTACAAGTTACATGATTGTTTACAAACTATAAAATATCAATAACTGAATTTTAAAAAAGATGAAAAAAAATGGCTACAGATGAATGAAATAGGAAAACTACGCTAAACAGACTTGTCAGTTTAGCTTCACCTGCTTCAACCCATTATCCCCAGTATCAAACAATTCTGGAGTCTCAACACAGGAAGCAGTGTGACCTTTATGAGAGCAAGGGCAAAGACTGCCCCCTTTATGTATGAAAATAAATATATCTTTTCCAAATGATGTAACCAACACTACCAGGGTGATAAAGAGTATGTTTGTGTGGGACAAAGTGGGAAATGTTACCAATGCCAAGAGGTAATCTAACATTTTGATATTAAAAAATAAACATTGCTATTCTGCCCTTTGGCTTGTACCATCTCTATCCCTTGCCCGCTGGCTGATTCAGTGGCACACAGCAGACAAGGGATCAGTTTCTTTATTGTAGCTGCATTTCCTTTTCTTTGTCGTAGATTCCATCGTATTTCAGTCAATCTGCACAGCTTGTGACCTTGTGATGACTCACAATGACCACAAAGGTGGTGGCAGGTTAACCTGCACTTGACTCACATGTGCGCAGTTTGACTGACATGAACCCCAGCCCAGTGATTACAGGCTTTGCTACTTTCTTCACAGCTACTGGACAAAAGACAGATTTTATAGCATCTGTCCTGCAGTGGTTTGAATTTTGAAAACTAGAGTCAATCAAATCAAGGGACTAGGTGGGACTTGGGACAAGGGATATACATGCTGTGCAGTGCCACATAAAGAGGGACACCTGGTCGCTGTCCACATAATTCTATGCGGAGCGCAGCACTTACAGTCAAAAGTTACCCCAAGGAAGAAGAAAAATAGACAAAAGTTTTGGACAACAAACATAGTGATGTTGGAGGAGGCTGTAATAATGTTCTTCTTGAGAGAATTCTTGTCACTTAAACTTTAACTAACTGACATCAAACGTCAGTACTTTACTTTCTTTTTTAACTTCTTCGTCATGTCCTGTGGTCGTGTCTTGCTAGAACTAATGGCTACACTGATTCACTTACCCCACAGCTTCATCTATATCCCTAAGCTTTCAAAAATGTGCACAATTATAGACAAAATGAACACATACTATGGACAAAGGGCTCCATCGGTATCCGTATGTGTATCTAATGTTTAGCATAAATGAAGCTTAAGGGTTTGCAGGTTGGGGTGGCGAATGGTCACGTAGCACGTCGTCCAGCTTTGATGAAGAAGACTTATGTTTGTAAATGTTTTAACTGTTTAATACTTGCTATACCTTATCATATTGTTTTTCCATAACCAGATATAACAGAAAGCTAGATTAAACTAGAATTACTGCCTCTTGGCTGTATCCCTCTGCCAACCTGTCAAGTTGAACTTTACATCCATGTCTGTCCAGACTAATACAGCCTAACAGGCTACATGTAGTGAAGACTTTGAAGGAGTTTAATGAATGGTATTAAGTGTATTATTTGGCTAAATGGACGTTAACATTATGTCGACATGTATGATTCTGCTGAATAATTTCCAGTGAGAAAATGTCTTCACTTCGAGTTTTTAGAGAGGAGTACAGAAGACTGATAGAGAGCTGAACATTATGATATAAATGAGTGGATATAAAATATCATCACTTCATCATTTTATCCTATCAGACATTTGTGTGAAATGTCATAACTGGCATATGAATTCTTGACTTGTGAGATGAGTGATCTTGACCTTTTACCCCCAAATTCTAATTGGTTCTTCCTTGAGTCCAAATGGACGTTTGTGCCAGATGTGATGAAATAACCTCAAGAGATATGTTCACAAAACTTGGACAGACCTGAAGTCACAGTGACCTTGACTTTTGACCACCAAAATCTAATCAGTTCATCTTTGAGTCAGAGTGAACATTTGTGTCAAGTTTAAAGAAATTCCGTCAAAGCATTTTTGAGATATTGCGTTCACAAAAAAATGGGCCAGGCAGACGGATGGATGAACAGACGACCCAAAGACATTATGCCTCCAGTCTCAGCTGGCGCCACCACAGTGGTGTAAATAACTCTGGCAACAAAACAATTTTATGCAACAACTTTCATTTTTTGAAACAGTAACATTCTCTATAAGTGCAAATGTCACAACTAATTCAAGATACATCACAACTCCATTGCACGCCTTCAAAAGATCATAACTCACCCACTCAGGTTTTGATCATTGAATGGATCATTTTGGACGTGTTGTGGAGAGTTTGACATTTTCAAAGAGAATCAAATTCAGTCTTAAACAGAAAGCCATGTACAAGCGGATTACTGTGTACTAGACAATTACACTTATTCTTTTTGCAGGCATGTGCCAAAACACAAACAATTTTCTGGAGTGAATGAGAAATTCAAATTGTGAACAACAAACTAATTCTTCAGAGACTTGGATCTATCGTTTTGAAGAAAATAATTTTCATTCAAGAACTGAGCCAAAGCTTCTGAGAAGAACTGTAAATACAAAAAATGAAAATTAAACTGAATTTTGAATGAATGAAGGATTTAAATGTTGATTTTAGTAGCTTTCAGGGTAATAGTGGGCCACCATCGTCTTATCCTTTAATTACTCATGAGGTGAGCTATTATTTAAATAGCACTCCAATTAAAAAAGCTACCTTCTCCAACCCCTTTTAGCCATTAAAGACAAACTCTGCTCACAGGTGGTCACTGCACTTATTGATCAGCATCCCTTTGCTGGAATTTAAACAGTGATCATTACATAAATGAGTCAATGCAGGTGTTTCAGGAGACTCTTTACAGGACATCACCTAAGGTCCCACATGTTAGCCTTGTTCCACTAGATTAATCCCGATCAATATTAATTAATGCTAATCAATGCAATGCAATCTTTTTCACCCTCAGAGGAGTGGGCCAAACTAATGAAATTAATGAAGTGCAGTGTTTGAGACTTTGGCCATCAGCCTCTGGTGTTGTGCAACATCTGCTTACAGTACAGGACTAATAGTACAGTACACAGCTGTGCTCTGGGATGGCTTCTTTGTCGTGATTTATGGTTCTGTTTCCCCTCTGAGGGTACGTACTCCTGACTAGAGGACAAATATTTATTGTATTACTGTAAGCCATATGCTTTTTGATGGAATTTAAATAAAGCTCAACAAGGAAGAGCAGCAATCAGAGACAACAGATTAGCACCAACACACTATGCAGCTTATTTTGTGAGTCGCTAATACATTTTTGACTGCCAAGGACATTACATGCAGACCATCCTCAAGGGAAAACTGCCCCTTAAAAGTCTTGCCTGCCTAGAATTTCATTTTCCTGCAATAAGGGTTATCAATAATTTGTTCAAGCATGCCTTGTTCTGCAAATGGAGTGATGATTACTTGTGCAGACTTCTAATTGCCTTGTAAATGAAAGCAAGAGTTACCAATACATCAAGCTGGATCCAATGAACTGTTTGTTTGCTCAAATTCACTGAGTCTAGACAACTCAAATAATGAGAACTTCTGAAAAAGTCTAAGTGCAAGGTTGCAAATGAAATGAAATCATATTTGACAGAGTCGGTGATTGGATCATAACAGTTCAATATCAGTTCTTGTCCTTTCTTGTCAGTAAAATTTCCTTTGATAGGAAAAGATCAGTGTCATCTCGAGGTATTCTCATCGGTGGCTCAGAGCACATGCAGCCGGTGACATTATTTCTAACATATTGTTCTCCTGCAAGTGTGAATAGCACCCTGACAAGGTGCTAGACCCTTTTCACAGCTTGCTCCAGTTCATAGCGCTTGACAGTAGCATCTGTTGCCATGTGTGGTACACTATGCTATACATATACTCCTCTCTGCCTTTCTGTGAGCAGTTTCCTGTCTTCTCTTACCATATAGATAGCTAGATAGATAGATAAAAAGCCATTTCCTCTCAATGAAAAATGTAGCCTCCTCAAACCTTTTGACAAATTGCAAAGAAGATGCAGATATAGCAGCACAACCATGGTAGGCTATATTTTTTAGTATGAAATTATATTATAGTGTCTTTGAGTTGTACACTGTACAGTATTTTTTGAAAAGCATTTGACATGGCTGCACTATATTTTGATACAGTCATAAAATTCAGTAGATAGCAGAGCTGTCCATTTCATTACTATACATTCATGAAATTGCAGTAGAAATAGTTTCACAAATAATAGGAAGATATGTATTTTGGCATAATTCTGAGTTAATAATGGTCTGATTTTGGGTGTATCCTAAGAGGAAAAAAATATTCAACTTTTGCAACTTTTTTGTTTCCTATATTATCTAACCAGTGTCATTTTTTAAAATGTAATTCTTTTTTGGTGGTGAGATTAATATTTTTTCACATTTGTTCTGCGTGGTGTTTACTGTTCCCAAGGTACTACTTTGTCTTTTACTTATTTTATTTTAATCTAACACACTCAACATGAAGCAAACACTTTGAACAACTGGGAAATTAGAAGTCATGCATGCCATGTTTTAATATCAATCATCTGATTGTATTTGTTGCTTTTGCTCTCTTTTAATTTGTTTATTTTGCTCCATAAAGATGTTGAACTTGTTGAATTAAAGGCACGCTGCTTTTCACAACTAGTGGCACTATGGAGTCATATCTTGTCGCATATTTCCACTCACACGAGGGCACAGATGCACATATGAAAGCATGCAGGGCGTACGAGCTACATCCTGCCATGGGTTTCACACTTTTACAATTCCCGACAGTTGGTGGAGGTAATGCGCCAAGAGGTGTAGCAGTCTGCCAGCACAGACAGTGATGAAGAAGACTTCAAGCAAGCAAACGTGGATGTAAAGAATGCACAATTTAAAGTATTAACCATATGTTTTATGAAGCAGAAAATGCACCCAACAGGTTTTAGTGAGAAATACTGAATGTAAACAAAAAACTTCACAATGTGCCTTTAAGTTTGAATTAGAAAGAGCAAACAATGTCTATTTTTTAAATATATAAAAAAAATGTTGCCTTATGTTTATGCTTTTCACAGACCAAGAAACATCTTCCATGATTATGTGACTATTATACATCAATGAGGCATGAAACCATTGGCCATCATCTCTTTCTACAGCTGGTGAATGAGTGAAGGAGCAACAGTCTCCGTGGTCTGGTCTTGTAAATCCCTGCACAACCAACAGAGGCAAGTAGGATTCTTGCTTTCATCCAAACAGCTATGAGGACAACACTGCCTTCCAGATTCCTGGCAAGTCCAAATCCATGTGACAGTTTACTGCATTTCAACGCCGCCCACTCAAATGAAACAATAAGAATAAATAGGAATTCAAGCTCCCTTAACATATTCTGTGCAGACTGCAGTTGGTTTGTATAGGCAATCTTGGACAAATAGCTTTCCTGCAGCTGCAGGGCTTTCTTAAATTTTACTTGAGTCATTCTTGTTCTTTTCTTTTATCAGTTGGATTTGTAGTTCAGCAAGTGTAATATCCATACAGCACACTGCCAGTAATGGCAGCAACTCCAATGCATGCTCCAGTGTATCTGCAATTCATTATCCTGCTTTGATTCATCCGTCTTAGTCAGAGTAAACCCCGATTTCCTGTCTCGAAAGCACCTGGGAAGGGGGTCTCTTTTTAATGGAGGTGACATTTGTCGTCGGCTGATGTGATTGATTAAACTGACGAGCTCTCATTGAACAGTGTTCTTCACCCATATGGGCTTCAGTGTGGGTGTGGTTTCTTCCTCCTCTGCTTCTGAGAGGTAAAATGCTGCACCTGCACCATCTGCTGCGTCGTGTCAGGTCCTCCACGCAAGTGTAAGGGTTGAATTATTGAGATAGGGACATGTTGTTCTCTAGACACTGGTACCTGATGATAGTGTGCCATGTTAGCCTGGATTATTTACAACCCAGCTCAACAAGGCTCAGACACAAAATGCAGACTGTCTTTGATCATGGTATTGTGTTTTAAATGACAACATTTCAGTACTTTGTATAATCACAGATTTTATAGAAGGATGTTGAAAAACCAAGCCAAAGCATGTATTGTCTGTCCAATATGTAAAGTATTAATAGTGAATATGTTTTTTGGTAACACTTTATTTGAAGGGATTTGCATTAGACCGTCATTAGACTGTCATAACCATGTTATGACCCCTGTCATGAATATAAAGGAGTCTTTATGAATGTTTATGACAGAGTGTCATTTGGTCAGTTATGTCATTTTTAACATAAAGTTGACATCTCAACATTAATCAAGCCAATTATGTCTTTGTTATGACATGTCGTCAAACCGGCCTTATGACATCTTTATAACAAGCCCAAATGGTACCACAAAACATTCATGACACACTTAAAATGGTCTCATGAAGTCCAACCACATATGACAGTTTAATGTAATGTTAAAACACAAAGCTAAAGCAGTTTCTTTATGTTTGATAATGTCAAGTTTTCATAACAAAGACATCTCAGACAATGTCAACTTTGCATTGCAAATGACATAATTGACTGATAGACAATTAATAATAACAGTCATAAATATTCATAAAGACAGAAGATGGTGATGACAGTAATGACAGCCTTATGCACACCCCTTCAAATAAAGTGTTATCTGTTTGTTTGCTTTTTCAATTTTATAATCTTCACTTCTAAGACCAGTGTTTCCATTTGCAGTACCCGTGAACTGTTTCTAATGTAATTAAAAGATCTCTTTGTCCCTGCTGATTTCATTCGACCACTTCCACTGTCTGAACGACGGGGCTGCTGTTTCACATGGATGTCTGGACCCAGGAGGACAGACAGGAACAGCACAGCAGAGGACTCCATACTGCGCCAGTTAAACACCTTTGGGAAATTCTGTCAGACAAGGGGACAGAAAGGGTCTTGATTCCTGTAATTGTTTGTACCAGCCACTTCAAACAGTAAGTGGTTGCAGTCCAGGCAGGCCTCCGTGACGAGCATTATTATATTATATCTGCTGTCGGGAAAAGAAAATTTTAGAGTGATGTTTTTCCTCTCGTCCTTTCAGATTTCATAAAATGAATGTCAGTATTCGTTTTCATTTGGCTTTGATATATTCCTTGGAACAATTACTGGGCCTGTGCAGAAGAAAAAAATCTGAGGCGAAACACATATGAGTTAACATCACACAGAGATATATCAACTTGAAGATCTAACTCCAGGGAGAAAATGGACAGTATAGTACAGTGTATGTGACACCATTGGCAGTACAGTATATTTTACTGCAACCCAAATCTTTGCCGTGGTAAATGTGCGATATGGTAATTCATGCTTTTGATTTGCCTCTGATGGCAGCAGCTGTGTTCGCAGCACAACTTGCATTGTGTGTGACAAGCTTCTATAGATAGAAGAAGATAATGGATAACTCTGGAGAGGCTCAGATGAGATCAGTGAAGTAGGAGCGCAGCGAGAGCTGGAGCAAAAAAGGAATTCTTGTTTTCGCTCAGTATGTAAAATGGACGGTAAATGGCCTCCACTTATATAGTGTTTTTCTACCATGGCGGACGAAGCGCTTTACAATTTGTGCCCCCCGCCCTCCATTCACACTCACATACCAATGATGATGGAGCTTGCTACCGACTGAGCTGCAGCCACCCAATGCACTGTATATGTACCTGCAGGAGGAGGCAGATGATTGATTCATCAAGCCTGCAAAATCAATAGTAACCTGCTAGAGTTGCCGCTCATCACATCAAAGCAATAAAAGCAGTAAACCTCATCTGACTCAGATATAAACAACATAAATGTGAGGAAGATGGAATGGTAGGAATGGGGGAATACAAAGGAAGACTGAATAAAAAAATGTACAAAATAAAAAATATATATATATATATTTATGTGTTTCTGCACCAAGTAAATCTAATAAATTCAACAATACATTTGCTGCACATGTTCCAGGGCTTAAGCACATTGCATAGGCTGGGTTGATCAATTGCGGGTGCTAGGACAAAAACACCATGCAGTATATCACTCTGTTCAATCTGATTAACTTCCCTCCTTTGAGCAACACACTCCATAGGAATGATGATGTAGCGCTGTAGTGTGTCTTCTGACCATTTCTAACGCTGAAAAAACAGAAAGAACAGAAGTAGATGTCCTAACAAGGAGCTTCTTGTTGTAGCTTTGATTCATTCAGAGTGAAAAAATACTGAAGATCAAGATGATATCTGATCTCGTCTCTTTACAACTCTCCATTCTGGTTATTACCAACGTATTCTTACTGCGAGATAGGCTGCAGTTATCCTAAAGGCGAATGATGAGGCAAAGATAATCACCATCCATTGACTTTACTGACACAATCCAGTGCAACTAAGCCTGCTCTCCATTCGGACAGAAAAGAAAATCAATAAAAAAACAACTGTCATACATGTGGTAAACGTTCTCTTGTTTGCAGTCAATCATAGCTATGTGGAGAAACATAGTACATTTAAATATATCTGTCTCTATAATGCATGTGTATTACTAAACAATGATTGAACTGAACAATGAAAAGAAGTACATGAATTATATTTCTCCTATAATAATAGAA
The DNA here is from genome assembly GCA_027495735.1 of Lutjanus campechanus. Classification (NCBI taxonomy): domain Eukaryota; kingdom Metazoa; phylum Chordata; class Actinopteri; order Lutjaniformes; family Lutjanidae; genus Lutjanus; species Lutjanus campechanus. The sequence continues at coordinate 63,681 of JAJHUR010135849.1, read as the reverse complement.
TAATAATGGAACCTCAAAGCAAAACCACAGTGTTTTCCAGTTATTGCTCTGCTGTAAATTGTTTCCCTTTTGAAAACAAAGTGCTTTTGTATCTTCACAGCTTGGTAGACTGTGCAGATCCTCTGCTGGAGTGGAGGCAAAGGGCAACATGTGAAGATGAATCACTGTTGCTCAGTCTACAGAAAGAGCAGGCCATTGCCGAGGTCAAAGAAACGCCAGCTGCTGCACAGCACTGTCAGTTCCAAACCAGTAGAGCTGTGGGGTATGACCCAGTGTTTGTGACACATACTCTTTTGAATGCAGAGGGATCCTGCTCTGCCTTTATCTTAAATTCAGATGCTTGATGGTCTGAAGTTAATTGTTGCCATAGAAACAGTGATAAGATGAGAAGACTTTTTGAAGGTGCAACATGTAACTTTTACTTCAGTAGAATTTTAGTTCAAAACGTGAAACTAAAACCACCGAAAGAATGAGAAGAAATAACGGTTTTGATGTTCAGTCAAAGACATCTACGTATTGTGCTACAGACAAATCTACTGAAGTCAGCATTTAAACCAATGATCTCTGGCAGCAAAATACCACCATCACAAGCACAATCACATTCAATAGAACAAATGTACAGATTGCATTTATAAAGGCATGAAAAAAACAACCTCCAACTGTGTGGTCACTTTTCATGTCAGCACAAAACAAATAATTGATGCTTTTGTGTTTTAACATATTTCTTCTATCGGTCTAAATACTCTGTCCATACTTGGTAGAGTTCTCCGCATAACAATGTGCAAATATGTGTGAATGGATCATTTCTGTGAGAATACTTTTCCTAATTAGTGCAAGAGTTAATGCTGGCGAGAAATAATTCCCACCACTCAGAAGGACGAGGTAAACTCCAGGCTTTTATTTTCTCCCTGCACAGCAGGTGGACGAGCTTGATCAAACACGATAAGATATTTTAAACACTTAAAGTCTTACTGTGGCATTTTCAAATATCCCAGAAAATTACCCCAAGATGATGGTTAATGGCAGATGATCCTTTGAAGTGGAACAAAAGATAAGCCACTGATCCATGTCAAAGCCCCATCCACAAAAACACAAGAGCGTAGCTGAAATGCATTTCTTTTAGATATTGCCACTGGCTTAATAACAACCCCCCTGTAATATTACATTTGTTGTCAGTCTAAAATCCACTATAAAACAACAGAGGATTTTGAAGTTTATGTGATTTCTTGTGACCCACTAATTCTAATCTCTAGGCAAGTAAGACAAGGATAGTTAACCTCACCCGGTGAACTCCACCACTCTCATCCTTTCACGGTTTCTCGGCCTTGCTGGTTGCTTGTGTTCATCCCATTCTTCCTTATAATTCCAATAAATGCGTGCTGCATTAATGAGGCAAAATCAGAGCTCCCCTGTTTCCTTTCATTTGCTGGGAGATCACAAAGCCAATGCATCACACAGGGGTTTCTAGCGCCCTCCCAGCTGACCATAGCTAAATGGTGTTTTTGCTCTGCTGAACACTAATCCTTCTGTCAGATAAGGCCCATTATAGCAGGGGTGTAGCCAGCTCGGTTCAGTCTGAACAGACATTGAACCCATCTGTAGCAGGCAGCACAATCCTGCAGGAGACGGCGGTTCAATGGCGCTGTGCGTTTATAATAACGCTGCGTGTCTTCCTCGCAGCACAGTGGCTCCTTCTCGCTCTCAATATTCAAAAGAAAGTACGGATTCATTAAGAAACCTCACAGGCAGAGCAAAAACGGCTCAAAAAGTAGCTTTGAGGCAGCTGCTGTTGCTCCACACCTGTCTGATATAATATGCAAGGCAGAACCAGATTCAATCACTCTTTATTATTTGACTTAGAGCAATGTGAAGTCGCTCGTATTTCATAGACAGTCAGAAATCAGGAGATGGAGGGAGTTTGTAATGGATCAACTGTGTTAGGCTGTTCTGACAGCATTATATGAGCTGTTATCCTCTACATCTGTACATTAGATTTTATTGCAAAATGAAGTTTGCTCTCATGAAACTCATTTGGAAGTCAGCAGATCTATCATCGGCTCTCCCAGACCCAGACAGCTGCATGGAAATGAGGAGCCAAACAGATGCACTTTATTTGTGCGAGAAGCATACACGGCATTGTTATTTTTCTCTCTCTGAAAATGAGGAGCTGCGGCTGGACGTTCACAGCCCGAGGGGATGGAAATTTAACTTAGAAATGGCTCATATATTGAAGCCCACAATCATTTATATTCTTTGTATTGTATTTTAACGACATACATCAGCCATTTCAGCATTATGGCCGACAATAGAGCATGTGTGATGCCATTAGATAGATATTTTGTTAATAAAACCCTCCAAACCACTAAAATTCTGAGAAGGAAAACAACAATTTGTCTTTTTTTATTGCATTGTACTTAATGGAAAAGCATCTTGCTCCTCACCAGTCATGTTGTCTTTTATTTGAGTGTGTTTTAGAAGACTCATCCATTAGTGGCTGTTTACCAATTGTTTCCCTGCAACACCCACATTTCACCCAGTAAAACTCATTGACCACCCGGGGCGCTGTGGGGGCACAAACATCAGCAGAGAAATTGGTTTCCTTTCCTCTTGCTGCTGTTGTGTCTCCTCTGCAGCTGCAGAGGCCTTATTAATGTCATCAAGGGTCTATTCTGTTGATCTTTCAAAGAGGTAACATCTTTCACATAAAGCGTGGAGGAATCTTGGGAGTATAATGTCAGGGGAATAGGCTGGGAGATTGTAAGGAGCTCTCGGGATGACTCCTCTGCCTGCTTCCTCTCAACATCACACACATACTCATGCAGCTTCTCTGCCCCTCCTATCGCCTGCATGCCATTTCTATTTTTATATGTTTGTGCTTTGTACTGTCTGATGTGGATGTCATTATGGGAGGCGGATGCTCATGCTAATGAGGTTTAGGGGAGTTCAGTGCAAATCTATTAATTAATCTGTTTCTTTACGCAGCATGAGTTAAGGAACAGCCATTTTATTTACATTTTGTGCCAAAGAGTTGATGATACTGCTGCTTTTCATGATTTTTTTTTTTTTTTTTTGGTGATTGTCTAGGATACCTTCTACATTGTCTGTGTTTTAAGAGAATAATTTAATTGAATGTCTGCTTTTATGATTCAATATTCCAGTTTTTAGTTCCTTCTTACGATATGTCTAGGGTCCGACTGTCTCTAAGTTGATTAAAGTTAGGAGACCATGACAACACCAGGCACAAAGATAGAAGTAAGTCTGGAAAATCGGCTGTCCTTCTGTCATGTATTCTAAAATATATTAAAATATTTGCCAAAGCAAAAAATTACTAGTTGTTCTCAATTTATCCTTTATATCTGCAGTGAGGGATTCTTCATTTGTCAGCAATTTTCATAGTAAAATCTTATAGTTCTAAGTAATGCTACAGGTACAACTGTAAATGCTGAACATCAAAGGCTGTTAGCAGCAGAAACTCATATGTACACACATTATTTAGTTTACACATTATAATGGAAAGATTTATAACTCAAAACGTCTGTAGCTAGCTAGCTAATTAGGCTAACATTACCTTCATGAGTTAGTTGAAAACACCATCTCTGGCTGACCATTTAATGTGTCCAGTTGACTCGTTTTAAAATGAGAACCCTGCTTGACGGCTACCTGATATTGTGCTAAAAGGATAAAACTACATGAGCCAAGCAAAACAAAACCAACATCCTAAACAGTTGATGATCCACACAGAAGAAGACACGCAACATTTTTCTTGTACTGCTCTGTAATCATAGTTAATATCATGAGTCAACACGTAAAGTATGATCAGACTGTTAGCATACATAGTTGTCATTGTCTGTCATTGTCACCAAGTGATTTGTCATCTGTCATCTGTCAATCATTCATCATCAGAAATTTAGAAATTATGTGTACAAGACAAAAGCCTATATTGAGAGAATATTGTCTCCTGTACTTAGATATACTATGTGCTAAGCTCTCTTATGTTGAAAAGAAAACCACATGTTCCTTGGGGTCCTGTAAAAGCAACATAGTCACATCTTATTGCTAATGTTAGCAAAACACTAGCTAATTAGCTAGCTAATCTGTATCAATCGTTAGCTAGTGTTTTGCTCTGAAGTAAAACTTCATCAGTCATTACATCGCTAGCTAATTAAATGTTTGATCGCTAATGTTAGCAAAACACTAGCTAGCTAGTCTTCATCAATCACCACGTCTTTTAACCATCTAGCACACCGCATATCTAAGTGCTTTAAACAGGAAAGGAGAAATCTGACTGAAGCTCTGAGGGGTACCAAGCTTGCTCAGCTGGGACTTGGGAAATGTCTATTGTGCTTTTTGTTTAGTGCCTGTGAAACTTGTGACTCCCACAAGGCCTCACTGAGAAAAGAGTAATTTCCTTTTTTTTTTTTCTTCTTCTTGTGAACAAAGCTCCCAGTCCTTCACTGTGTTTGACCTTTATTGAGAAGTTTTACATTTGGTGTCATTTTAGCAACCGGCATAACCACATGCACAGGCTGAATATTTTAACAAACATGTCCTGTTTAAATGTCAACAGCTCAAATAGATAAAGATACAATTAAAGGCACTTTCATCCAACCTTATCTACTCGCCCCTGGTGCCTCAACATAACACAGCGGCCCTCTCCTCTGTAAAGAACAGGATGTCAACTTCCAATGATCCATTCAAGTCATCTCTTCTCCTTCGGGGAAAACTGCTCCATCTTTTTTTCTGAGTCATAGAGGTTAAGTAAGGAAAACATTATTTAATATTTGACCTTAAACCACCCAAAATTTTCAAGTTCAGATTTGAGCCCAATTTCAACTATCAGCCTGCAGGTATTCACTGGATCATCTTTACCGATCGCTTATGAATGATCTTCTCTTTTCTCTATTCATAAGAAAGACACTGAGAGGAGCATCACTCATATTCATTATCATAATTATTTTCAGCCCACAGTATTAACCAATTACCAAAATGACTACAAATTAAGAATAAACTGTGATTTACAGGCAATTAAATTCTGAATGGCACTGATTGATTTGTATTAAAGCGAAAAGACTGAAAAATTGTAGACATTAATCAAGAACTGTACAGAAAATAGAAATGAAACAGCAATAAAATGTTGTGATTTACAGAGAATTAGAATCACTTATCTGTATTATCAGCCTATTTGAAGCTACAGCCTTTTACAGCCGTGGTCTTTTATAGCACATCTTTGGAGTCTTTGAGGTTGGATTTTAAACATTTTGGAGTCCAAAGTGCTTGAGTCTGATACATTTTCAGTTCACATCAGGGCTTTGACAGAGACATAAAAACATGGGGGAGCATGAATATTTACACAAACATAAAAGCAAGCTCATTTCCTCCATTGGTTATATTCAAAATCTTACATTTCCTCGCACTTGATAAGAATTTTAAGTGCAATTAGGATCAGTCATTATGTCAAACTGAAATTGTCCACGCAGTCTGGATGTGGTCGCTGAATCAGAAAGCAGAGTACAGCTGTGGTTGCAGATTTATGTTTTGCTCTCGTTATCTTGAAATCATGATTGAAGTGTCTCATTATCTCGGCGTCAAATATTTTTGCTCGTGATCATGGCTTAATGGTCTCATTTGTGTGATAACATTTGATGTTTTTTGTAAAATTGCAGCCTAATTAGACAATTGATTGAGAAGGCATTTTCTGCCAATGATCACATGTACCCTGTCTTCAGTCAAATCTGATGTGTCATCATATTTCCTTTAGACTTTATCAACACCATGAGGGTTGACATGATGGCAGGTTTCCTTACAGCAAGGACTGGGATTGAAATTTTTGCATACTCTTACTGTGTCTGCATGGTTTTAGTTCAAAGGCATGCAAGTGAGATGGATTTATATCACTATATGAACTGTACATGGTGTCCTCCGACCCCCACAACCCTGATCACTTACTGACTTTCCAGACAGTTAATAGATGATAAGTGGCTGTAGGGCAACCACATATTTTGTTAAATTAATTCATTGATATTTGAATGTTCATATATTGTATATTATATATATTGAGGCTAAAATGACACCATTTGTCTTTCAAAATATGAGAATTTTCCAATTTACCCTCTGCATCTCTCAATATACAGTACATAGCCCATTTAAGGTATTTTCCCCCTTTTTAATAGTTCATGTGATAGCTTTCAAAACATTTTATAAACAATTAATAAGCTACAAATCTAATCTTTGAATAAACTAAGAGCCACAAACTTTTAAACATTCTGCTGACCATTCTGCTCCCTTCCACCAGCAATAACCTGTCAAGTGACAAAACTGCAGACTTCACCTCTCTCTTTCTTGAACTGTAGAAACTGCAGACAGAAATAAATAATAATAATAATGATAATAATAATAATAATAATAATAATAATAATAATAATAATAATAATAATAATAATAATAATAATACACATTTAAATGTAAAGTAAATAGTAATCAGTATTTCACATACTTATATTATTGATTATCTGTAGAGTTTAGTCCTCAAAATTAAACTGTATCTGTGAGTGATTATATATCTGGGCAATTTATCCTCCAGAATACAGACATTCATTTCATTTCCTGTTTTGAAAAAGCTATTCATATTATTTTTTCTAAAACAAAATAATATATAAATTCCAAGATGTAAATATGACAAAAAACTTATCTCATGGCCAGTGTCTGTCAAATTGTGATACAAATGATGAGTGTATTTCTGAATGTTGTCATAAAGTCACATGATGTGAACACATGACCCGTCCACCTTCAGTGTTTCTCAAATGACTGTATCCCCTAGATACAGAAACCATTAAACCAAGGATTAAATAGCTATGAGAATTAAAAGATAAAAGTCAAAAGGAAATACAAATGGCTGAATAGATCCAAAATGAATCGCACAAGGGATTTGATTACTAATTAAAATAAGAATATGCATATTTACATAGCAAACATAAGAAACCGAATGGTGTATATGTGTGTATACATGCATGAACTTATGTAGTGGAGTGCACCAGAATAAAAGACAAATTAAATAATTCAAATAAGATAACTAAAATACAGGAGTTTGTTAAGTATATGTAAAATAAATAAATAAAAAAGAAGAAGAAAAGAAAAGAGAAAAAACTGACTTTTAGATATTTTTCTCCAGTTTAATAAAATGTCTGTAATCCAATAATAATGGGTGGAGCAAGAGATTAACATCTTACAAGAATCAGGCTCTCTTTCAAAAGCTATTAAGTTTTTCATAATATTTGTTATGGCTGGTGTGAGGATTATTCAAAATAAAGCAGTTGCAATTGCAGATGGTTTGACAGGTAATTCCAACCAAAACTTGGGAAATGAGAAAATTAAGTCCTCATATTGTTATAACATAAATGAGAAAACATGCTTGTCAGTAATGCCCAGCATGAAGTGTCATGACAAAAAATGATGGCCCAACTAAGATCATTTACATGATTAAGATGTCATCTGGAGGATCTTTAATTGTTACATCTTTATGAGCGAATTAAATCATGGTTATGAAACAACAAAGGTTGATATATTTAAATAAGTGATCATGCTTTGGTAAGTTGTGATTTCAATAAAGAGGTAACATAAATTACACTAATTTTCAGACTTAATTGTTTTCAACGGGGGTTCTGCTTATAATTGTGGCTGCCTTAAAGGGATAGTTACAGTTTTTTGAAATGGGGTTGTATGAGGTACACAAGTGATGCTTTTTTAGAATTATTTTCACAGCTCTACTTTGCTGTCAGACACCTTTTTACAATGGAAAATCACTGTTATATAAGCCAAATATCACTCTCTCCAAAGCCAGAACACTCCTTTAAAAAAATAATAATAATAATTTTACCTCACAGAACAGAGCAGTTGCTCCCCCACTGTTGCCTCAAACAGTAAGTCTCTGTGTGGCTCTCTGGACTAATTCTTTCACACATGCAAAAGTCACATAGTAACACAAACAAACTAACTGATTGAGGCAGCAATAGACCAGCAACACCTGTGTAAAATTACTGTTTTTGTTAAAGGAGTCTTGTGGCTTTGAAGAGAGTGATATTTGGCTTATTTAATGGTGGTTTCTCATCGGAAAAGGCTGTCTGACAGCATGGTAAAGGAGTGAAAATATTCCAGATGTAGCATATACTTAAACTGATATATATATATATATATATGTATATATATATATAAATTTTGTGCAAGTTTTGTTGGTGACTCTGTCCACAGCTGTACATTGCTTGATTTGCTACTTTGGTTCTACTGCAGCTGCTCCAAACGGGAGGTGTATGTACTGTTGGTAATACACTGACTTCCAAAAAAGTATGGATAAGTACCTAATCCAACCCTACTTAAAGAAACCAAAACAATTCCTTTAAAAACAACAGTTTTGATTCAATATATACATAATCAAAATTGGTCAAAAAATTTTAATAATTTTTAATGTAGTATAAAGGTAAGCAGGCATTCAGTAACATTTCCTCCTTATTTATACTGAAGACATATTGTAGAAGAGGAGAAAGACCTCATATGATCCAGTTCATTGCCTTTTGCAGTTCAATATATACACTGTGAATGCCTCACAGACTCTCTGAATGTTTCCCCCCTTCAAATATTGCATATTGCATATTAGACGACGATATTTGAAATTGAGTTGGGTATAAAGGATTATTCTAACTTCGGGGAAACCACGCTCTATGATATTTTGGGTAACCTGTTTCACTGAATATAATCTCTTATCTGTGATTGTGAAATTATTCAGTGAAAGGGGATTATGAAGTTTAATCTTAACGGGGATTTTCATGGTGAAATAAATTATTTTCCTTCCTTAGTTCATCAATATAAAATGATTTGAGAAAGGATTTTGCCACCTCTGAATGAGACTGGTATGAATGTAGATCTTCAAAACACAACAGAGACCTATCACTTCTCTTTCTCTGTTGGTATTATGGTGATTATTTCCTGCTTTCATCAGCTATGCACCAAGCTTAATCAGTCAAAGTGAAGATGAATCCATTTCTGTGAAAGCTACACATGACCATTCATTTGGTTTATTATATGGCGAGACTTAAACTCATCGGACTGTTTTTTTCCTTTTTTTTTTTTTACATCTTCCTCTACGTTGAATGAACAACAAATTCATAACACAGCTGCTATTATGTTCCCTAATAACTAATAGTAGAAATTATGCAGATTTAAACCAGGAACAAAATTATATGTCCATCATATGAATGTGTAATGGTGTTACATTATTTAGAGGCATTAATAGCAGAATAGGAAATGTTCCCACGATGATGATTGATCTGTTTTGAAGCCTTTAACAGCACATATAACAACACACCACCTTTTTTTAAAATTACGTTTATAAATTCTATACTGCCCATAATACTTATTATACACTAAATAATTGGCTGCAAAGTCAAGTAAAGGTGTTTGATTTTACGTTTTAGCTGTTAAATAAATTTGCTTTACTGCAATGGATTTGCAACCTACTATAGAACCGATAATGAAGATTTTATATCAAAATTATTATTATTATTGAGTTACTGATTTGGCTGTACGTGTTATCATACTGTACACAATGCCAGAGGTCAAAATCAATGTCGTGCTTTATTATTCCATCACTGTTATATTGTTGTACTGCACAGACATACAGTTCATCCACCGCCCAATGCACCGTCATCATAAATCATGGATGTATCATGAGTTGTTGTTGCTGAATGTTAAAATCATGTTGGTCAAAGACTCGTCAGAGCTGCATGGCTGCTGGATATTCATATCTACGGCTGAGGTTTGGGTCACACTTTATTTTACAGGACACTAATAAGACAGCAAGCCATACTTTGCATCAAATTAAACTACAAATAGTCTCTTCTTTATTTGACAGTATAACATACGTGAGTATACTCGCATATATACTAAATAAACAACTGAAATGTGAGTATTTTGTCCTCCCTGACTTGAAGACCTGAGTTGTGCTACCCTTTCAACTTTTTTGTAATAAGGATCTATCAGTGGAAAACAATACACTTTAGTTTGCAGCACAGTTCTGTTGTAATGCATCCTGATTACCCTCTAACCACAGCCGAATAAGGGTCTCAACTGTGTACTATTGTATAATAAAGTGTGACCCAGGTTTGTTCCCAGCCCCAGCTGAGTTTGGAACAAATTTCCTTGGGGAACAGTGAGATTTTTTCATTCACCATCCCTCCTGAGGAGCCACACATTGACTCTTCATGATGGTGAAAGATAACCTTCGTGTATCTGGGTAGTAAGTGAGAGGACTACACTTCAGCCTGTCCCTGGTTCTATCTCCTGATCATAGCTTCCAGTATCAGATATCCAGGCTGCTTAAACTCCCAGCAGAGACAGATTTTTTGCTAAAGTCACCTGGTCTGGACTTATCTTAGATGGACCTCAGAATTTCTGGCCTTAATCTAAAGTCAGAATCAGCACGGCCGCATAATCTCAGAGCCATTCTCAACGGAGAGTCAAAGGAAGGTTTCTAAAGAGCCCCTGGAGGAGATTCAGCAGGTGAAAATCCAGCTCCTGAGAGGAGGGTGTTGAATTTGATTCAGCCGTGTAAGACTGTAAGATACACTTGCTGCATATTGAATTCTTCCTAGAGTGGTAGATATTGAGAGACAAGAGAAAGATAGAAGGCAAGAGAAGGGGTATAATTTTACTGAGATGAGAAAGGGGCCGGGTTTGTTGACCAAGCTCTTTTTTGAAGCAGACATACTGCGATCTCTATCCGGATTTTCTCTATAATCCTGTCTTTCAATTTAGCGCCCCAATCCCGTGTTCACTGAGGTAAACAACCTGGCCAGCCAGCTACAATTTCCTCTCTGCAGCTTGTTACACCCACCCCCGTCATGCTCTTCAAACTTGATATGATCTGCATAGAAATGTCCCCAAACTCAGTCAAAGTTGGAATCAATAGGAAAGAAAATGTCTATTAATGACCAATTTTCAGCCTTGTTTTCAAATAGTGATCATATGTTTTTAATACGCCATAATATCAACGTGACTTGTATTATGAAGGCAGACATTGTAAGAGTCACAGAATACAGAACATATCTTTAACACACTGACAGCAGATGTGTTTTTCTACAATAACAAGAAGCAGTCACAATAGCAACAAGTTTAGCATGATTAATGTTTTTATGGTTATGTTAGACATTTAAAGGACATATTTGAAGAAACACATTTTGGGAAATATGCTTATACATATTTTTGCTGCAACTTGCATGAGAATGCTGATATCACACTCACGTCTATGTAGTAAATGTGAAACTACCTCCGGCAGCTGCTAGCTTAGCTTAGCTCAAAGACTGGGAACAGGTGTAAACAGCTAGCCTGGCTGTGTCCTAAGGTGACAGAATCTGCCTGCCAAGCTCACTAATTAACACTTTATATCTTGTTTGTTTAAGCATATTAAAATGATGCATTGTGGTTTCATGGGGGTTTATGTGTTGGACTTTCTCTTGGCAGAATTTTCCTGTAGTCTTCTTGTCACTGGTAACCAGCAGAGCAAGAAATAGTCTGGTACATAACACCTCATAAAATCACAATGTGCCGTTTTTACACTTCAATTTTGTGCAAATTTAAAAAGCAAGATATAAAATCTTGATTAGTGAGCTTTAGATGTGCTTTTAGGTGGATTTAGTTGTTGTTGGAAAGAGCCAGGCTAGTTACAAGAAAGCAAAGCAAGACGCACATTTCCCAAAATACTTATAACATTACTAGTGACTTGAATCATGACATAGGACACATTTACCTAAAAGTCTAACCCAAACAATAATCTTTCCCTATCCAAAGTGCTTGTGTTGCCTATACCTAACATGGGACTCAGAATCCAAAGGTCAGTCTCTCACAACGGTCCACCCTGACCTATTTCCTTATAAGTTGCGTGTGGCACAAAAATCACTTCCTGCCCTGGAAAAACAAGTCCAAGTGAACATAATCGAGGCTGAAATTTATTTTCCTTAACCCTTTGGACCTTGGTTTTACTTCCTTATTGTTTGGGGTCCTGCATGTTGCTGTTCAAGTAAAAATAAAATCAAACATTTTTTAAATATAGTTTTCTGTTCTTCTGACCTAATTAAAAACCAACACTGTTTGTAGACTATCATTAAAATTGTGACCCCTCTTTTTGCCACAAACTGAGCTTGCACATTTGATTACAGTGACCATGACAAGGTTGAATGAACAATAGGTAACTTTAATTAATTTACTGGAGGTGATAAGAGAAGCAGACACAAAATAACCAAAGGCAGCATGGGATGTAAAAAACAACAACAACAAACTGAGTCCAACAAAAAATAATCCAAAGTGAAAGTATCCAACAAAACAACAAAGACTAATCCAGAAGGTAACCAAGGTACACTAGGAGCAAAGCAGGGACACTGGAGAGACACAGACCTGGCTACTGAAAAAAGGAAAACACCATAGTCATACATGTGTAGACGCTGCATTGACCACTATGGTCCATTGCTGTGGTCATGACTGGCCTGTGAACAAATACATGTGAAGGGGGTAACTGACAGTTTTTGAGATAAAAAGCACTTAAAATGTTTACATTTCTCAATCAAATTTCAGTGACCCATGTTATTTTCAAGTGTTTATACTTGGAGTAAGATTTTTTTTTTCTAACTTACTCCACGTAGATTATAAACCTTTGTGAGCCTTTGTGTATATAAACAAATAATTTCAATTAGTTGAGAAAGGTAGATGTTCTAGGACTTTTTATCCCGAGAAACTGCAGCACCCTGTTTACTTGTATCTTCTTCAGGTCTTGCCCTGTCCGATATGGCGGCGACAATGACATACGATCCACAGGCCAGCGCAACATCTACGTCTATATAGTATGTCTATGGAAAACACATGGACTAAATACATAACAGACAAATAAACTAATAAAACACAGGTGACTAAGAAAAAGACAAAAACTGGAAGTAAAGTCAACCAAAAACGATGAGGACGGAAATTTAACATAAGGGAAAAACACCAAAACATAACAGCTTGGTTTGATGCTGCGTTCCAGGAGGTCGGAATTTCCCACCTTAAATTTCCATCCTCTGACCTTGAAATGTCCCAGGTGCACAAAACTACATCGAAATTGATGTTTCTTTGTTAAGTGTGCACACAATTGAACCCTCAGCAGTGAAGCCTCCTTGAATATATAAAAGAAACAGAGGAGGAAAAGTGGAGCATGAGTAAAAGATGCCATTTTACATTTGACTATATTTCGACATCAATTTACATGCTGAACAGGTTTTTACCATATAATGGTATGTATTTTTTTTAGGCGTCCAGGGGTGCTGCCAAGGTTGATGTCAGACAACTGCTTCCTCATGAAATCAGGGTAGATTTGCCCTGACTTCACAACTAGGTACTCTGGTCATGAGTGGCATTTTCATTGTACTTTTTATGGTAAGAGGTTGTACGTTTTTGAGTTCTGAATTGTCTGGAATGCAATGTTAGTTGGCAGATCTGATAAGGAGCTATGCTAGGGTAAGCCAGGTCAACACACTCACATACTAACTTGTGTGCATACTGGAGCAAGGCACTGTGGGAAAGGCTCTGTGAGCAGAAGAGTTTTCTGTCAGTATGAATTTGACCCAGAGTGGTTTTAACATACAGACCCACAGCAGCACAGTCTGGGCGCCCACCTCAGAAGCTGGGAAATGTTTCTTTACAGCCTGTGTGTGCATCCAACATTCCTGAGAAATGATATCTAGTGGCAGCCTGCTTATCACTGTTGATTAATTACAAATAATCTTTCTAGTCATAGCTCATGAATTAAATAGTGTTTGGAAGCCTGAGGGGACTACCAGTGTTACAAAAACATCAATGCAGCCTGTCACAGTCATCACCCTCCTGATGCGGTGAATCAGAAGTGTTGTAAAGTCACGTTGGCCTTCAGTAATCTCCTCCCCGGCTGCAGGTTGTTCTTTCTGAAAAGACCTCACATGATCCTCTTGGAACTCAGTGGGAGTGGAGCAGGACTGGCTGGGTGGAGGCATGCAGGGACCAACTGCTTCTGTGACACCTTTGTAATGGAAAATAATAGGGGATTTAAATGACTCACATCTATTCAGCCCAAGCAGCGATCACCTTCCATTTAATTTTTTTTTTTTTGTTCTCCACATGCCATTTCCACCGGAGCAAATGAAAGCTTTGCTTGTTTCAGCCTGGCATTCAGACTGAGGTAAATTGCAGGTGATGGTGGTTTTCAGCTCAATCCTGTGAGCCATACTTAAGTCTACAAAGGAGGATTGTATTAAATGTATCAGGATGTAGGACGTTAGCACTTACATTATATACAGTTCCATTTCCTGATTTTAACCAACTTTTGCCCTGCTATTACAGCAGCTTTTCCCACGAGTTATTTTAGTAAAAATTGGAATTAATCTGTTGTCCAGAGCTTGATATACGTAGTTACAAAGTAGTCCTGCGTTGCTTTATTTCTATAGATCTCATTCTTTATAGTATTTGTCAGAACATTTAAATGCAAAAATGATCCATTTCTAAACCCTTTTTTGTACTTAAGAATTATGGTATTGAATTGAGCAGAGATTAAGCAGAGGTCATTATAGTTCTTTGAAAAGGCATATTATCAAATCCTGCCATGTTCACTAGTGTAGCTCAAAGAGAACATAGCTCACCATTCTGATATTTTAGAGTTTCCATCTGAGTTGACATCTACATTTAGCAAAAAATGTAATCACTAGGTAGTTTGTGTGTTACAATGTTTAATGGCCAGAGTTTGATCCTTTAAAATATATTTTCCCCACCATAATTGAAGAGTAAAAATTAAACCCCCCTGGTTTGTCCCAATTCTCAAGAATGAGTAGTACGACTAAACCAAACAAAACAAAATGTGGTACAAAGGGGAGAGCCAGGGATGAATAAGGGAGAAGGCAGGAATGGGACAACTGATGCATTTTGGATGGACAGGCCAGGCGCATCCAGTTGCACTGATTCTCTGCCCACCAGGACCTGAAGGAAACACAAAAACATACACAGCAGCTCAGGGCATGACAGACATAACCACAGGCTATTGCAGACCCAGGGGGCCATCACAGCACTGATAATGATGCCTTCAGTTCAGATATTTGTGTTCAGTCGAGTTGGTTGCCTATAATGCCACTGAGAAGCCATTAAAAGCGAGCAGCAGAAAAGACAAAGCAAGAGACACAAAGGTGAGTTTTGGTCCAGGTCGATGATTAACAGTGAATGAGGAGAAGGAAACTGATGACAGGCCAAGGAGAGACTGCTGCAATGGACAGGAACTTATAAAGAAAAGGGGAAGCTACAAATTATGCTGGAAGAAATGAGACAGGTTTTATTAAATTAATTTGGACAGGAATAGTGTGCGGAGGTTTCTGTGACAGCTGATGAGCCTGCTGCTATAGATAGCTGCTTTGGTAGGGAACATGTCTGCAGTGAAGCAGCAGTCCTCTCCCTTTTCTCTCTGTTTCTCCTCTACAGGCAGGCCTTAACACTGGCATTAAGCTGCTGTCAGCTCACACTCGCACATAAGAGGAACATTCTCAGAGGTCAACTGCCAGCCTGTATCTCCTGTCAGACACCGGGGGACCATTCCCATGACAGGAAGAGAGAGCAGAGCAGGTAATCTGCTGAGGGATCTGGACAACTAAATACCATATGACAAAGTCAAGAACAACCAATCCCTGTTTGAGCATTTTGTTCTTTCATTATCTGTGGATGTTTGAAGAATAATGAGAGAAGAACGCATGACTGGATCTGAATTTTCCATCAGAAAATGATTTAATCTATATATATTTTTTAGAATAAGCTCAAGCGGACAAAGCCACATTAACCTGTATGAATTTATTCCTCAGAGAAAAGGTTATAATTGATGTGTCAGTCAAATAACTTAAATGTGATCATTTCTTTTATCTCTAAATGTGCTTTTGTTTGATAAAGAGCATCAAAGCCAACATGTATGATGTGCTTTCATTTGCTATTTTTATCTAATCTTACAGCAGGACTCAATCATGTTCCACCTGCTGAGAATATCATCGCACAAAAGGGAACTGCCACCTGCAACTGCGACAAAAAAAGGTAAAGGTTAAAGTGCTGGCCCTCCATCCAGCGTGCCAGAAGAGTATCTTGTTTATTCCCTGCTGGTATTCACAGAGAATTCAAAGCCTCTGGTATATCTGATAATTTGCCCTTTTCTGTTCTGCTGCCATTTGGCCCCATCATTCTTGGCTGTCTTATCTCTGACGGGAAGGACCAACGCCCTCTACCTCCATCGTACACCTTCCATCTTGCAGCTCTGACCTCCAGACAGTCTGCCATCAACTCAAAGGCATAAAGTATGTGCATAATTCCACAGTTTTCTCAACAGAAAAATGGACAAGGTGGTCTCACTTTCCACTTAGTGTTGGTAGGTTGAAATAGATTGTTGACTTTTAATTATTGTCTAGAGCTGATTGAGGCAATAATGTGTCAGTCTGAACGGTATCATAATGTAAATAGATTGACAGCCATTTTTATAATGGCTGCATTTGCAAATTAATACAAATACATAGAGTAGACAAAACAATAACACATTTGTAGGTGCTAATTGTCACTTATATTAGACTGAGAATTGAACTTTAATGAGAGAGTCAAAGTCTTCAAAATGAACACTAAAAGAACTACAAAATGCTAAATTACCTATGTGAATTATAATATGTGAACGAGCACAGAGTGTGTCGAGATCAGCAGCTGAAGCTAAAACTAACCTACATTTAAAGTCAAAAGTAATTCTGAGTATCTGGGATACAAGAACAAGACCTGGACTGATAAAGCTAAGATGAAAGCCCCATTCGCACAAGACTAGTACTACATCGGGACCTTTACTAGTTTGAAAAATTTGCAGACGAATCTGTGATCCTGTCCGTAATTTGTAAAGTCAAAATCCTTAGCAAATTATCTACCATATTTTACCAAACACAGAGTTCCTGTGATAAAATTGTCTCTGTGGGAATGATTTGGGGTAGCATATTTTTTAAACATCTGTTTTCTGTCATCAGACAACTGAACAAATATGAAATCTGATTGCAGTTCATATGTTGATCAGCAGTTAACTGCTGGGCTCTGCTTGTATTAACAGTGGCATTTGCATTTACGCTAATGTCAGCATGCTAATATGTTCACAATGACAATGCTAACATGCTGCTGTTTCGCAAAGCATAATGTCCATGTCCATCACCTGTTAGCATGTAAATCTTTCTAATTAGTGTAGCAAAGAATGGCTGAAGCAGATGGGAATGTCATCAGTTTTGCAGGTATTTGGTAATAAACCAAAGAACTAGGCCAAATTAAATTTTGACCAGACGATGGTGGTGCCAGATGAAAAGTTGGAGGCTCACCAAGGTCCTTAAAATTCTTCCTGAGGGGTCCCAAGAAAATTAAAACAAAAGAAGGAACAGACACAACATCCCAATAGAACATATTATGCTCCTGGTTTTGGTGCCAGTTGTATTGAAGCTTATGGGAGATGCAATGTCAATCATGCTATTTGGTGACCAACAGAAATTTGGATAAATCAGTCAGTGTGCTATTTTCTGAAGTGTTATTAGAGGTTTTTCCTCATCAAACAACGTAGATGTGTTGAGTTTTAGTGTGCATTTCCATGCATCTCCCATAGACTTAAATAGAACTGGAACCAAAGTCTGGTACCAAGCAGAGCATATAATGTTCTATAGTAAGGTAATGACCCTTCTGTCTGTTTCCTTGAGGGGGACTACTGTATGTTTGTGCAACATTTCATGATAATCCAGCTAAATGTTGTCAAGACATTGAACTCTAAATCACAAATGTCAGCCTCATGGTGGCACTAGAGGGAATGTCAGGGGATCAGCAAAGTTGTTCAGATGCATTCTCAGGGATCATGACAGTCTCTACCAGATTTCATGGCAATCCATCCACTTGTTAGTTTTTCCAATTGTGGTGGACCAAACAATCAACAAACTGATATTGTCATCCCTAGAGCCATGCCACTAGAAAGAAAAATCTAAATTTAATTCTGAACTCACTGAGTTTCTAAAATCAAGCACCAGATTAAAGTGATTTACTAGCACCAGACGAAAAAGAGAGATTGATGGAGTATGGTGGTCAGAACCATTGTGATGCGTGTCTTAAAAGTGCCGATACTATTTTTTTCGTTTTACCTTCTCAGAGAGTCCAGGAAGCATGGAGATTTGGATATAGCCTATTTGAATAATACGAGGTGTGAGGGGAGGAAATCAGGTCAGGTCAGGTGAGACTTTTTTCAGACTCAATCGAGTTGGAGTTGGAGGTCAGATCTGCAAAGGGATCACCGATGACATCCTGCTGTCACACTACACCGGGCAGAGAGAAAGCACTTCAGGGCAGCCGAAATACTTAGCTTTTATTGAGGCCACAGTGATAGTCAAACCTGCTATCTGACATTAACTGTGGCATAAGCTACTGTACAGTTACAGCATGTCCACTGAGAATATACAGGCCCACACAGCAGACTACAGTTCACAGACTTTTATACAGTATGTCTACAAAAAGTTTCAACATGCTTTAGAAAATTTTAAACAACTTAACAGTTGAAATTTCACCTTCGGGAGTGAAAAGCTTTGTAAATAAATAATATAAAACAAATAGTTCTGTGGATATTGTGATACGGTGCTGTGATGATACCAACATTGCACATCTGGTAAGAAAAAAGAATATTGGAGAAATATTTCTCTCTATTGAACAGGTTTCTTTTGTCAGTAGTGTGACAAACAACTCACAATGTCCTTATAAGAAGAAAGCAGACGATTCACTGTTGCATGAGGCAGCCAGTCCAGTGGTAAACTGAATTTGTGTTTTCTTATTCTGAACATACCTGCAGGAAAAACAAGGCTGTGTTTAATCACACTTTCTCCAAATCACTAACGGTTAAACAGCAGTCGTTTTTCTCATTATTAAAATACTCGAAGGCCCAGGTACAAGCACTATGCTAATTTCATAGTTGACATTTTGTCATCTGATGGGAAACATTAGTTGTTTACGGTCTATTGCGTTTCCTGTCGCTTTTGTATGTATCTTGATTTGTCCCCTGAAATTATTTAACTCTCCATTAAGTGCAAATATTTAATTGTGTACCGTTCCATTCTCTTGCCATTAAGCAATCATGCATTGCCTTCAATAAATAAATCACAGTTTGTTAATGAATCCATTAGAGTGCAACAATAAAGGCAGTAACACCTCAGGCCATGTGCGTGTTAGAAAGGATGATTAGTACCTCGTCTGATTTTGTACTGTACTAGAGAGAGAGAGCTGCACCAGCACTGCTCTGCCTTCAATATAATTAAGGGATAATGGTACAACAGCAATGTCTTACAAGCCAATAATGGAGGCCCTCAGTCGATAAGAATTGATCTGTGAGTCACCTCATTAATGACTGAGACTAAACCTTATGGTGGTTTTGTCTTCAAGAGTCAAGGCAGCAGTCTGTTGTCAGAGTGAAAACCATGTTAATATACTGGAGATTGTCTGGGTATCCAACTCGTACTGTATTTGTACAGCATTAAAAATAACATTCAATCTGGGTGAAGGGACACTGTAGAGAAATAGTTCCCTGTCACTGAAATCTGTGGTCAGTGATTGAGATCTGTGAGCTACACAGGAAGTTATTCAGTGAGGAAGGTGCATACTGTGAATATGCACAGCAGGTAACTTGCTTGACCACAAAACCATGATTGGCAGCTCCACCGGAATGCACATCCCACTGAATTGCTGTTGCACATTTTCTATTCAAACAGATGATGAATGGTGCATTTATGGACTGACCGTGATAAATGCTGCCTTCACCTGGTTACAGTCTGCACCTCCATCCATCTGAACATGAAAAAAAAAACTACAGTGGAGGAAGCATAAATGAAAAAATTATTGCGAGAAAAGGCAGGTGTGGCATGAGATCTGTGCCAGTCCTGCCCCTTTTTGCTCTGTGCTCCAGTAACAGTTGAGCAAGCTTGGTACATGGCATAATATATGCTATGTGCCTGGTCTGTCTATGTTGAAAAGAAAACCAAATTATGAAGATGATAAAAATGTTTCCCAGGGGACGTGTAAAAGCAACATACAGTCTCATCTTAAGTTAGGTAATATTAGCAAAACGTGAACTAACTATTGATACAGATTAGCTAGATTGGGGGTCAGCAACTTGTGGCTCTTGTGCCCCTCTAGTGGCCCCCTGTGGCTTTGACAAAAAATTATCAGGAGATGTATAACAGTTATTTTATGTTTAATTATTTTAATTTTAATTTATCATTGCTAAAGTGATTCTTACATTGTCCAATTGCCTTTACACCAAATCATAAGGTTCTAATATTTCATTAACCAAAATGTGTGTCTTAGTCTATATCTTTGTGTAGTGGCTTTTCCTTTAAATGTTTCTAGTCTTGAGTCTCCCAAGAGAAAAGGTTGCTGACTGCTGAGCTAGATACTTAGCTTGTGTTTTGCTAACATTAGCTACATTGTAGTGAAGAAGCATATTTCACACAAAAAAATTCACTTTAGTTAGCAGAACTATTAATTTCCATCTCCCAGTAGTCAAAACAAGAACTCACACAAACGTCTCTGAAACTTTTTAGCTCACTATGTATGCATTGGTAAACAGGTTTATTATGTGTCACGTCTGCATTATGTACAATTTTTGAGGGTTGTCAATGCGTTGGTACACAGTCCTGCCGTCCCCGGTGAAACGACTGCTGTAAATTCTTGCAACATGATATCAAATATAACCATTCAACCACAGATGACAATTAGGCCTATACCAGAAGCAGGACCGCTACTAACTTTCATTTGCATACAAATGCACCGTGTGATTTTTAGCAGAGGCAACCAAGAGGAACCATCATTTAATGATTGCAGTTTGACATATTGTGTGGTTCTGTGCAACTCACTAATCCTCAGCATTGTAATTGTTGGAGGCACACAGGGTTGTCAGAGCATGGAAAGGCCCTGATTAGCTCTCACCTTATACCAGTCAGCTCTGTTCACAGGCATTTCACAGCACTTTTAGTATTGCCTTCTCATTAGTTACACAGGAGACCCGAGGTGCTATCCTTCCATTTAAGCTTGTTATTTAACTCCAGGGACTCCTTCATCGTAACGCCACGGCTGCTCTCAAACACAAACTAAGAACTTGTGAATGTAACAAGGCAGACCAATTCAGTCAAGTAAACACACAAAAACAACTCATTTTAAATTAAATTGTTATAGGGATAGGTAAAATTACCTGCTGACAGCTCACTTATATTAAAACTTTAGAGTCTACAAAATTGTCAATTGGGAGTCACAAAATTGCTGTGGTAAGGAAAAATGTGTGAAACCTTGTACAACAGCTTTCCCCTGTAGATCATGTGAATATAAATATAAACTGATGTTCAGTGATGGCAAATAAATCTGAACAGGATAATCTTAAATCTTTATTTCTGCATGTTACCATAGAGGTAGTAATGCAAAGAGTGTTTAAACTTTTTTTTTTCAACTATATAAAATTAGGATTGTTTTGAGCTGTTCTGGAGCTTTTGATCCCATCACACAAGCTTCATCAATAGATAGAGTTTGTTCATTCAATTTGGCTGAGAGGCTGAACATCAACAAGAACATCTACAGTTCTCTTAAAATGGGAAAACACCATCTGTTGATGAAGATTATGTAATATGATCCAAAGCTCCACAACACCTACTCAATGAACCTTGTGGTTTTTTTCTTGAACTAGAATTTTCTTGTTCTGTAAAAGATCATCATACCTAACAGCAGAATAGATTGAGGCAATGGCTTCCAAAAAGAAATGTATGACCACTCAAGAGTATAACAGCAACAGATGTACAAAACTGTATGTTACCTAAGTCAGGTGTCATTAAGCATGTGGTTAAGGTTGCGAAACAGGAGCAGTTTGGTTAGTTTGGTGCATGCTAAACTACTTGGTTGGGTATATTTTGGTTAGTTAGTATGGTACATACATGTGATGGAAGTCACAAATGTAATGTAACTTCAAAGAGTGAATGTTGACTTTTGATTTCATATGGGTCTTGTGCTCTGGTCTCCTGTATTTGTTTCACTCATCCATCCAACCGAACCACCTCCTTATGCAGACTGTCTCACTCTCTGTACTGCATCACCTGACTTCCTCCTTTGCTCCTGTCATAACTACTATGGCCAGTAGTGGACGGAGGGTCAGTGACCTCACCCAAAGGTGTCAGGAGAGCCTCTTTGAAGCTCACAGTGTTCTGGCTCTGGTCTTTGCCAAGGATGATGCCAGCCCACTTTGCTCCTGCATCATGCTATTAAGAGCTCAGATCCTCTGGCCAGTAAGGTGAACAGCTATGTTATGTCTTTACCAATCAACGATCTGCATTGTTACACAGAAGAAATTAAGGAAAGAGGTGTCCTTTCAGTCTGCCTCCATCAAAGTGGACACACCCTTATTTGTGCATAACTCACCTTTTTAGTTTGGCCGTGTACTGTACACAATGTCATTGTCAGAATTAATAGTTAAAAATTGCTGTAAAACACACTGGAAACCAAAAATGTTACTGCTGACCTTTCTAACTTGTTGGTGCAGCTGCAAAGGTCTTTTCTGACTCGCCACACAATCATCTGTTCTGTGAGCCTCATCCATGATGAGTGTGGGACCGCTACCGACTCTCTCAAAGTGCCACTGCTTGTCAGCCTAAATGGTCAGGAAATATAAGGCCACTGATAGAGGCCTGAGAGTGTTTCCTCTGAATGGTCACATTAACGCAGTGAACCCACCGACGCATATTAGAGCCGGCAGTGCAACTGCATCGCATCCTTTGTAGTTATTGGTGAAAGGGCAGCCATCTCTGTCTTCTCAATGTCTTTATCCACATGAAATAATAATGTCACTACTGCAGCGCATAGAATAGAAATATCCAGAGGGTGCAGACAGAGTTGTCACATGGCTAAGCAACTCTAACTATGCTATTCACAAGACAGAACAACAGGGAGAGGAGATTAAACCAGACCACTGACTGCTTCTTGGTGTATAGATTAACAACAAGATGTAAATTTCATGAAAACAATTCTGCTTAGTGTGTGTTTGTGTGCCTGTGTGTGTTTTTATTGTCTTTTGAAGCAGGGATAGACTGTAAATCATACATCTATGAAAGAATCTTTGTGTCAGCGATTTCCAGCCATTAGACGGCCTTTGACTGTTCAATAATAGATAAGGCTTAATGGCTTCTTTGCTGCTGCTTCTGGCTGTGTTTGACATGTAGTGAGATAATGAATGTAAAAGAGTGCCGGGGACATGGGTCACATGGTTAACATCCTATTTTGGTGCTCAAAATTTCCCCTTGTTTCCTGGTATCTTTTGAGTGCCACCTGCCTGTCTGTTTTCAACACGTGCCACCCATTTCTGAAGAGCTCAATATTCATATTTATATGACATTCATGTTCAATATCTAAATCCCTTGAAGACCACTTAAATGAAAGGGATGAGTACTCATACAATGCATGACATGCGACAGTGTGTGTTCCTACAAGGGCTGTGATGGAAATGAAATTTCCCCTGCAGTTATTTAGGTTGAGTCAACAGTGTGATATGCACTATTAGTGCCATTCTATTTTGCCATTTCTATCCTTGGGCTTGGACCACTACTCGCCCTATCGGTCACTGAATTTTTTTGAAATATTAATTCATTCAATTAAGAAAAATTGAAGTCTGAAACAAGAAGGGCCTAGTCTCATGAAAAAAGTAAAAAACATGAATGCTTGTTGCAGTTGGTTGCTGTCCCCTGTGGTCGGCTTGTAAATGGCACTGTATTTCAACATCGCAGTTATTGCAGCAGCCCTAGTTCCTACATTCATTTTATCTACCAAATGTATTTGTCATCGTATGAAACACTGTTTGTCTGTGCTCCTTAGCAAGCCTCTATGTAACAAAAAGTAATAGCAGGAAAGTCTCCTTTCAGCTTGAAACTCATTTTCACTTACAGATAAAACAGCGAGACTTTGAAACTGGGATACGTCAGTTGTGTTATCGCTACAGCCCAGTCCGTGACTGCCAGTGGCATGTTTGGGCCATTTTAAAAGGAGTGAACAATGCAGGGCACAGACTCAGATAAGACGGGTACTGAGCATATCATTTCAGGAGCGTTGTCAGTGCAGAGACACTCTGATTTACTGTAAATACTTCACTCAAGCACGGCCAAACAATATGGTGACAGCTTTGTCTAGATGTTGAAATGACAGCTAATTCCACCTACACTGCAACCTTTTGTTATACCATCTTGTATTGGCATCAGATTACTTTATGTAAGTGCATAGTTTATTTTCACCAATAAGCCTCTTTCACAGCAGACATTTTGATCTAATAACATTAACGATGGCTCTGTTTAAGTGTCCCAGAAAAGCCATGCCAGTGTGACAGTGAGCAAACATCAAGACTTTGAAACTGAAGCAGCTAAATGTAACTTCACCATCATTAATTTTATTATTTACACCTGCTTTCCTACTGAGACAAGTCTAAATGTCTTCTCTGAAAAGGTCTATTACTCAGTCAATTTGGATCCCTGGTTTAATTGTCTTTTTGCTCCACACAGTTGTGAAATTAGCGAATTTATTGGTTTGACTGTCCCCGTATCAACCTTGTCTTCTAGATATTACATTTATGTAATGCTAATTTATTTTCCTACAACTTTTATGGACCAAACAAAAGTTATAGATTACAAGAAGGAGGTGGATGGCGGGAGTTCAGACCTCAGGACTTTGACACTGGAAACTTTTTCAGTTTCAAGACAACAATCTTTCTCTGACCTTAACAGAACGCTGCCAGTGCCTAAACATAACTATAACCGTATGTTCACATTGCCGGTGATACAGCTACAACAACGGCCAAACATGGGCGGCTAAATCGTCATCGAGTGCAGAGAAGAGTTGAAGCTCAACTTTGATTTGTAGCTTGAAGTGTTGGACATCAGTTTCTGGTTTGATGTCGCCAGCTGCCGTTGAAAATGATTTGTAGCCTGATGTTTTGTTTGTTTCTTCATGCTTTTGTTGGTAGATATTTTTGAGACCAAATGAAATACATTGTCTGTAAACTTTTTACTGATGGTATCAAAATTTGGCATCTTACCTGATTTCTCAACATTCCATGATGTTCATAAAAAATGTAACCCAAACAGCATTTAATTTCCTTCAAAACAAACTTTCTGTAGCAAATTTCTAGGAGGCAGGATTGCCCTTATGATGGAATGAAGAAATTTGTATGAATAATTAAGTGTGTTTACATGCACACTAGTATTATGGTTTAGAGGCTCACTCTTGTTTGTGATCTTCTTCTGGATATGATGTTTACATGGAACATGAGAAACCTCGTTAGTTATATCCCTGTATACTTGATTCTAACATGGTCCAGGTTTCTGATCATCTGTGTGCAGTTTTATGTTGATATCTCACAATGGCAACCACTCTGTTCTGTATCAACAAAAAATGTTCCAGGTTAAAATCCAAGATAAGATGTTGGCACATGCCACAGTATCCTGACTTCTAATGGGGAATTCAGCTAGCATATCCAGGTTTCTTAAAAAAACAGGAATAAGGCCTCATTCTGGTTTCTGAAATCAGGATATGAGGATATGTGCAAAACATAACCAGAATACTCCACAAACCTGATCATAACCAGGATATTCATGCTCATGTAAGCACACTCATTGTAGCTTTTCTATGCAATATTGAGAGCACTGATAAGTGTACACAGGTGTGTCATACTATACCAAGTGCAACAATAAGGTTGTAAATCGAGGAAGTTCTTAAACAGATCAGTAAATTTGGCACACTGGTAGATTTGGTTCTCTAGTGGGAACAGAAGAAACATTCACACATTTCAAACAAACCTTTCAGTTTCACTTGGATGTATCACATCTCAACTTGCAGTGTTTTCTAAATGTCTTATTTCCAATTTTTTCTGCAGCAACTGACAAGTTCTGTGCTTGAGTGATTTCACTGCTGGTGCCTTCTGTCTGTGTGTACACGTGATAAGGGGGGTAGTTGTTAAACATGGCTGACATTAGTCAGGAGGTATGTGCTGAGATTGGGGTGAGGCAGTATAAACAGATCTCTGTTAATGGGTCCGTCCCTCTGGATCTGCTGCGCACTGAGGCGGAGAGATAGCCACGGACCCTCCCATCCTCCTGGAACACTGCTCTGAGCATTATTATTATCCAGATTATTGATGAGCAGCTCTCCCGGCTGTCAGATCATCCACTGTGACCATGGGCTTCATCTCTTCATTGGGATCATTAAAGGTCCATCAAATCTATTTGGTCGTAGGTTATTTTATCATAGACTGAAATATAGGCTAGAGGCAGCAGTTTAAAACCAAAACATGTCCTCTGAAACAGTATATAAAGCCACTCTTTCACTAAACTTCACTAAACTTTGGGATTAAAATTGTCTAGCTTTATCATTCAGAAGGTATTAAGCGAGTATTGGCAATGTTCACAAACATCACAAACCTCATTTCTTGTTTTCTGATTAGAAAAGTGGGAACCAAGGCTGTACGTTAAAACATAAATCCTGCTTTTTTGAACCTGAATGTTATTTTCCATTTTCCTTTCCATCAAAACTTTTTAACGTTGCCAACAAAAGTGTTGCTCTCTAGTACACACTAAATCAGCAAAATAAATCAAATATTTGCCCCCCAAAAGGCGATTAAAAGACACTTTTTCAGCACAACATACATGAACATATGCATTGCATTTACACACCTTTAAATCACTGTGATCAAACAAGTTAGGATCACGTCTGACTTACAACTCTCTTGATACAATTTTTCGTTTTTCGTTTTTTTTGTTCACACATTTCATTGTGTGTCAGCTGACTATTTATATGAAAGAGAATGTGCTCCTACTACTCCTACATACTATATTATGTCTCCTGTATGTTAATGTGAATGTAAACACCAAAGTGATGTTTACGGCAAATGCCTCACACCTCTACTATCATCTTGGGAGCAATGTGTTGTGACAAGCTTCCACAATCTGAACAATATGTGATGTTTTTCAGAGACATCAGAGACTGCAGAGAATCTCACAATGCTACTAGTGATTATCACTCAGAAGCTGATGTGAAGTGTTTTTTTTCCCAGTTGGCAGCATGTGTGAGAACATCCAATATAACATGAACATGACACCAGAGTTCTGTCACTGGATTAAAGCATCTAACATTGACAGTATATTCTGTAGTGGACAGTAAGTACTTCATGATCAAAAACAGAATGAAGGCACGGTACACTGCAAAGAGTAATTTACTGCAATGTTTGTAATCACTTGTTGGGTTCAGTTCTCAGAGAATGGTAATGAGTCTCTACAATGACATTATGAAGTTTTGATCAAAATCCAAATCCAGGATTGTGAGCTCCAAGATAAAATCGACCACCATTGTCTTTTAAAGGGCCAGTGTGTAAGATTTACAGAGATTTACTGATATTGAAGTAAAATGGAATATAATACTCATCTGTATGCACAGCCATGTTTCTACAGTAGCCAAGAATGAACAAACCAAGCTCTGCCTATCATGTTTAAATAATATAGTGAATAATACAGATCATCCACCAACAACGGCTGACAGTGACTGAGCCCTCTACCATTGTAACATTGTGATTTAAAAGTTATTAGAGGTATTAAGAGGTACTTTATTACAACCTCCTCTAGCGTCACCATGTTTGTTGTTATCAGAAACCTTTTTTGTCGTTAGGGTAACTTTTGACTCTGAGCGGCGCCCTCTAGTGGATGTAGTGCTTAACATCCATGTCAATGTAAAGCATGCATGGAAGTATGTGGTCAGTGACAGTTACATCGTTTGATATGGACATATCAGTTTTTGTACCTGAAGGGGGCATAAATTAACCTTAAGACATACTTCAGGTTTCATGCTAATTAGCATATGTTAGCATGCTAGCACACTAAACTAAGATAGTGAACAAGGTATACAGTCTGACTGCTAAACAATAGCATGTTAGCACTGTCATTGTAAGCATGTTAGTCTGCTAGCATTACCATTTAGCTAACAAATACAGCCTCACAGCTGTTAGCATGGCTGTCGACTATTTCTCTTATTTTCTTTACTTCTCGTTAGTCTTTTTTATGCTGATCTTTTCTTGACACACACATTTTATTCAATAGAATCCATGTACTGGTTACTGATGTGAACATATTATTACAGTCCATAATACCATGTTTTTGGTCTCTCTCATAACAGACTCTCTGATTACATATAATTACTGACCCAAACCCCATAATTCATGCTACGCACACATTCTGTTATCACGTCGAAAGAAAGAAGAACTGCAGTGAAAATCCATAGATCTGCATATATGTAGTAGTGATTCTTTTAGGCACAGGTCATGTGTGCAAAGGTGGAAGGAAATGTAGGGAGGTGGGGGGATTACCGGAGTAGAAAGATATTTAAAATATTGGAAAGTCGGGAAAATTAAAAGCTTCGACCACTGCCAAGTAGCCCGGTACACTGACAGTCTCTGTGGACGCTCCAACGACAGCTGAATGCGTCTGATAAGAAGTGAGCCAAGGAACAGCAGCAGAAAGAGAGGTACCAAGACTTAAAGAGAGATGAGGGAGAAAGAGAGAGGGACAGAGGGGGAAGTCTGTGGAGCTTGATGCTTCATGTTTGATAGAACACAATTTGATTCAATATTAACTTGAATAAACACCCACATGACTGTTTCTGAACAAGTAGAACTTTGACAATAATACAATATTGTTCTTTTTATGCCCAAAGGAAACATTTACATTAGAAATGGGGAAAACTTATTTGGAGATGTCTTCTGAGTTTAATTAACTTAATTAAGAGGAAGTTCTGGTGTCTGAATACACACTGTGGAGGAATTGTTTAAAAAAACATATTAATAATGGCTATGAGAGTGTGTGTATATAATGAATAATATGTCCATAACATAGATTATTTTCCATTTAGCTGTGACTATTTTTAGCATAGATGGCTCATACGGAAGTCAAATCGCTCTCGTTGTCAGTTAGTGCCTTTGCTCATTAAAGCATACAGTCCCTGTACTTGTACTCATATCGAATTCAGCCATCAGGGTTTTAACAGAGATCGCATTAATCTACTTCTTGCTTCCCTGGTGACCTGTTAGCTACAGAATTAATTTAAAGATTTTAAAATTCATACATATCTGGTTCCCACCTCAACAGAACTTTTAACCCCATATGACCAAAAGTGCAGCAAATAATATGTCTGTATTCTAATTAGCTCTGCCCCTGAAAGTCCAAGATTCAAATCGTCAGTCGGAGGCATTCAGTCAACTGAGATTCTTCCAGTAAAGCTAAAGTCTTATTCTGTTTTTGATTGTTTTGTTTTGTTTTTTTCTTTGTCAGTCAGTGTGCATTAAAATAAGAGGCTAAAACAAATAGAAACTAGAAAAATGCACAGGGAGCACAGTGTGTGGGGCAGGTGACATTTGTTTGTTTGCTCTGCTTGTTTTTGCCACTGACAGGCTCTAAGTGTTAAACATTATAGAATGGGTTGCTACAATGAGAGACCTTTTTTAAAGACTACGATATGTTTTATTTAAAGTGAAAAGGAAAGAGGGCGTCTTTCTTCTAAACACATTATATATGGTTAGAATATAGTTGCTGAAAACGTGAAAAGACTGAGAACTATGAAGTCCTGAATTCTGAAGCTAGACCATCAATCTGTTGTTCAATTTTTGTGTTCAGGGTTTAGCATCTTGTTCATTTTGTATATTATAGATCATATTTGTTTAATCCTTGTTTTTCTGGATCCTGATACACAGACACAAACACTACAGCTGCTCCAGCTGTCATGCTGACTCATCTAATAAAGATGATCTGACAGCTGTGATCCTGTCCCATGTGCACTTTGCAGGTCTGTTGAGATGTATTAGGCTTTATAATTATAATAATAATTCCTTTTTCCTTATTAGTGAAATTAACTTTAAAGACACATGGGTGCACAGCCGTTCAACATGAATAAGAGGTGTTTTGTTATTGTGGAGATGTGTGTACGCAACTCAGCCAAGGGCGAGACACACACACACACACACACACGCTTTTAAATTCAACATTACACTTTATTGCTGATAGAAAATATGTTCAAAGGACATTTTACTAATCTACACTCCTGTGTGGGGAGAAGACTGAACATAGCTGAAGGTGTTTTGTGATTGTGGAGATGTGTGTTTGTGTGCTTTGCCCAAACGCAGTGGTTGCTATCTTGTGCATTTAGACTTATTGCGCCACAGACTTTTAGCTGGTCTAAGGCGCAAGAAGTTTGTACTCCAATGCACCGAGCACAAGATTGCAAACGCGCCGGGCCACGCCTTCATTTTGCCTTCATTTTTAGACCTCTCATCCATGGCTGCACAGACCCAGTGCAAGTGCATTTGCTATCTTGCAGACGTGGCAAAAATGACACTTGTGCCACTGTCCAATAGCAAATCCACCAGCACCACCATTGCGCCAAGTGTAAGATAGGGCCCATTGTCTCCCAACACTATATAAACCCCACACACTGACATACAAACAACATTGCCTTCGCCTCCTCTCACCCTCCCTAACATTCAGTTATGAACATACCTCAGCAACTCTCTCAGTCTAAATCAGGCCAGCAGTTCCCCTCAGCTCACTTAGTTCCAACAACCCAACACACAGAAAATAGAAAATACCATCCTGTCTCTGTCCTTGGTGTCAGGTGACTCAAAAGTGTCTGGACATGTCCAGAAAACTGCTAATTTTTTCATAATCTTGAGCCCTACTTACACTTACTATACTTACTTACAATTTGGCTGGGTGGTTAATAATATACCTTTCTGCTGTGGTGTGACAAACTCAGAACAAACTGTATACTGTTGCTTTATGGTCTCTTCAACTGGGAATAGCTGATTTATTGCGCTTGTCAAATTAACCAGACTCTCTTTGCAAAAGTGCAATTTTAACATCATAGTTGTCAGCTTCATTAAAATTCAGCAGAAACAAAATAAAACTCACCAAAAACTCTTGGTCCAGATTTAACTTTACACTGTTCCGACAATCACCAACTCAGGTTTGGGCGAAGGAGCACAGAGTGTGCAGGACAGGTGACACTGGACAGCGGCTGCAGGGGAGAGAAGCTCAGCAGTGCGCTGGGATTTTAAAACTCAACTACAGGAGGATGCAGACTTTTACTTTCTCTGGCTGAGTGAAAATATAAATCACAGGTGATGAAATAAGGCATTAAAATGCTTGCTTCACTGGTGAAACACACTCATGTAGGCTGATGTGTAGTTTAGTGTGGCGCACTGAACTAAAAAACAATTAATAATCTTCGTATTGAACAGTCAAATCTGATTTGAACGGGAAAAAAAATCTTAGTGGAGACAGCCCAAACAAAAGTCATAATAATTAAACTGACATAGCAATTGTTGTGATAAATATGCTATTATTAGTAATACAATTTCATTACTCTGCTGTAGAGGATAACAGAACTTTTTATGCATGCACATTTGTGGTTCACAAAATAAAATGCTGTTATACTTTTATTCTGCCAGGTCTATCAGAAGTCAGGAAATAAACAACATGCACAAAGTCGGCCCAAAGGCCTTCAATGTGGCTGTGGAGATTAGAATGCAAATTAATTAGAAAGGTTTTTATGTTCACTCCCAATCTTCACTCAGGTTTGTAGAGGTCTACTGCATCTTTCCCCCCAACATAATTCCTCTATAGCCGAACAAACAAGAGAGTTTTCATTTTAATTGACTAAGTGAATTGGTAAATTCAGCACATGAAAGGCCAACACCTTGTGGGTCAGTGAATTTGAATATTTCCAATTGCACCTCAGTGGAAATATTTGTGAGCATAGGTGAGTCACATTATCAGGCTGAACATCCAACCGGCACTCCCATTTGGGTTGTCACAGCAGGGAGCTGCTTTAAATAACAACTCCAGCAGTGAAATAAACAGGAGCAGAAAGAATTCATTTGGACCACAAACTCACACCTATGACAGCCAAGATGATGTTGCCCACTATAGTGTTCACATCTGACTGCGGGTGTTTTGATCCTCATTCTCCTTGAACTGCTTTGTTTTCATTAACCATTTCCCTTTGCAAGCTATTTTCACAGCTGCTCTGTTTTCTTCCTTTCTCCTCTGTTTTGCTGCTGCACCGTGGCTGCCTGACATGGAAGAATGAGCGGTCTCAAAGAAATTACCTTGGACTTGTTCCATGCAAAGGAAAAAACACTTTAAAAGCAAGTTTTTGTTTCCATGAACAAAAGGTGTTCTCACAGTTTTACTTCTCTCCCGATATCATCATCCTAACATGCTCAAGTGATAGAGACATTCTGCTGTTGTATGACACCTCTTCTCTTTCTCATGTGCAGCAGGCCACAGTGTGTGTTAATAAAGGTTAATTTTCAACTGTTCCAACCTGTTCCCAAACAACAGCTGGTTAGATCATCTCCGTACAGCCCTGGTTATCTCACAGTCTTTTTGTGTACCTGCCAATATCCTGTCTCGCGGTGCCACTGTAAACTTTGCACAACGCCTTGTACACACTCAGCAATCCATGCTCATCAACCCTGTCCGCATTATTCCTTTAATCTATTGTCTGCCCGAATAAACTATGTGTCTTCTGACAGCAGGGCTTGTCGATACGACCAACAGGGTGATGCAGGACTATTTCTGGTAGACCGGGTCTCACAAGGCCACAAATTGATTGAAAGTTGGATCCATTTTCGTGCCACCTTGGGTCCATAGATGTCAGCACAACCTGGAGGGGAGCGAGTCAGCAATATTACAGTGAGTTAACATACTTTTTCTTAGTCAGGGTCATGATCTCATCACAAAGATGACAAGCGTTTTGCAAGTTGCAAAACATTCAGTGGGAGGCCAGCCCTTCTTCATTGTTTGCTCTATAGTCTGTGCACAGAAACAAGTGAAACACAAAACAGTGTGTGAATATCAAGCAGGGCAAAGCTTTGCATGCAACAGTTTAAATACTTTAACAAATAAATCTCTGCTTATCTTCATTTGTGAGCTGCAATTTGCAATCGATGCTCTGCTCTGACCGTGCAGTTTGTTCACATTTAAATCAAGTTGTGAAGTAATTTTTCAGACTGTTACCCCTCCCATAGGGAATTTTTAAAGACACTCACTGTACTGTATGGAAATACATTATTTCCTAGGTTCTCAAACTGTGGTACATGTGCCACTGGTGGTACCTGAGCTCAGAAATATTTTTTAAATTGAAATACATGCACTGCAAAATTTCGATGTCAGCCGTTACATAGTCACGATCAAGCACGCGTGCACATACGTCATCCATCCGCTAGTTACAAGGTAAAATGTGATGGTAAGATAGTAAGCAGAGGTAGAGTTAAAAGAATGAAAATGGCTGCTTCAAAAACACTGAAATTGTGGACCTAAACAGGAGGAGTGCAGCTCAGAAGCAGCCTTGTTGAAAATAAAGTGGACGACAGTGAGCCGAGCACAGAGCTGGTGGCTACTTAAGAAGCGCCAGTGAAGTGTTCGCTAAACCTGCTCACACCAAACAGTGCAAAACAGTTATGTGGTACTTGTAGAGCTCAGTATTTTCTGAAGTGTTAGGTGGTGTAATATGTTTGAGAAATACTGCATTATTTGCTTGTTTAGAACACTGTTTTGCATTTTACTAACCTGACAGGTCTTGCTGACTTTTCCTTCGCTGCCAGGGACCTAATCTGTCCTTCACATAGTCATTTTCAACAGGGGGATGGACCTGGTTTGTTTTGTTCACCCATGTCTAGTGAACGGACTCATGAACCACTCTTTTGCTTCTATAATTTTTAACCTCCTTTGTACCTAAATAGTTTAGAGAATAATATAGATCCAAGATGAAACTGACACAAAGAGTCAGAGGACTCAGAAAAAAAGTACAGACAGTGCCATGGGTTTATCAATACACCCTACAGTTAGGCTACAGATAGTGTACTTCCAAGCCATGGTCAGGGCCATAGATTCTAACTAACATGGGCAAACCTCAATCAGGATCATTAAGTCAGGCAGACTAGGCGAACATATTCAACTAAACAACCCTGTTCTCTCTCTGTTACTAGAGGATGGAGAGAGAGATTTTGGCCTTTCTGCTATCAAGGGGTGGCATCCCCCCTAAATTCTCCAACTGAATGAAGATCTGTGTACGCTGGCAGTAAATCCTCGATTCTCTTGAGTCTCTTCTTTTGTTTTGGCCTTGTGCGTGACATTTATTTGTCTTCCACACAAAGAAATCAAAGGGGAACATTAATCAAGCTGTGTTCATGATACCATCAAACACGATGTCTCAGGTGCAGGAGTATTTCAGGCCCCACAGGTCTGATTTGATTAAATTTGGCCAGATGATGCATTCTGCCACTGCTGTGGAGATTGAAATATTACACAAACTGGCTTAATGGGGACATTAAAATGCGTGATTTTGAAAAGGCCTCGTCTTCCACTACACTTGACATGGCCTATTAATCCTTACATATCCAATCACAGAAGATTACCTTTAGACTGATTGGCTTAATAAAGTTGTGTCTTGCAATCTCTGCAACAGTTATGATGATTCATGAAGATATCCATCAATCAATTTTCTTATTAGAGCTGAGATCTATTCTAAAATGCTTTGGACAAAATGTGAGGAAACACTCTCTAAGACACTACTTGAATTATAGACACTCTAATTGAGGTTAATTTTGATAAAATCCTAGAGGTCTTTGAGTAAACCAGGTAAGATGAAACTACAGAAAAACGTGGTTGTTTGCTGAAATAACTTTGGTATTTGAATCAACAGAGTACCACCATATGTGACAACAAGTACAGTGTTTGCCTTTGCAACCGCCACCATATGAGAGGGAGCACAGTGAAAATGATGAATAATAAAAGGATTAATTATTCCTCACCCATACCACCAAGGGAGAATCCCCATATGGAGGTTTCACTCAATGAATTAAACTCACAGATGTTTCAGCATCTGGTTGATCCTTTTGGCATTTGCCAAGGCAGGATACATCACCAAGGGGGACCATACATGCTCTTTCCCCCTGTTTTCTGCGCGCACAATTAGGCACTTCAAAGGTCTAGCACTTAGTCAACACTACATAAGCAAAATATGCGCCTGACGAGCCAGCCTTCAGCTCGTTGTTGGTTTGAATTCATACTGCACTTTACTGATTGCTTACCAGGCATGCCACTCAAAAGACAGCTAGTTTTTAAACATGTAATATAATTTTCTTTCTCTTCTCTTTGTCTTCATTACTGGTGCAGTGGTTGCTCTGTTTTGTTTGCAGGATGCACAGCCCCAGGCAGGCCTGTGACTGAGCTTGGGCAGAGCAGTTCTCTTGACCAATTTAATGGTATTAAATCTGATTTTTTTTTGCAAGCCTAGCAGAAGCCAGACAGGGTGAAAATTGTTGTTTGCATTATTTAACAGTGACCAAGAGGACTATCTACTACAGAATGGCTGTCTATTAATTTTCATGACACCATAGTATAGCCATCTTACGGTATTGATGTACGTGGATGACACAGTTATCATGTCTACAACAAAAGAAGGGTTACAGAATGCAGTAGACCATATGTGGGGCTTCTGTGAGAAATTGAAATTAAAGGTTAATAGCGATCAAACTGAAGTTACAGTAATTCATTGTCAAAAAGCTGAAAACTGTCAAAAAACAACTAGCAAACTGAAGTTTGTATGCAATGGAGAAAAGCTATTGAGATGGTCCATTGCTTTTAATATCTCAGTGTCATAATGAATTAGAATGGTTCATTTAAGACTGATGTTGCACAAGCAAGCCTCGCATGCAATGTTTGAGATTTTTATTGCAAATGCAGAAAAGTTGATTTACCTGTAAATATCACATTAGATCTTTCTGACAAGGTAGGTACACCAGTTATATTGTATGTATGTGAAGTGTTGAGGGTTGAAAAAAACAACAAACAGATATGAAATATACACCCCAAATTTCTGGAGTACACCTTAAAAGTTAAAATGACAGCCTGCAATAATATGGTCGAGGGGGAGCTGGGAAGATATCCACTCTGGCTTCAGGGAGAGGCTGATAGAAGATAAAGAAAGTAAAGAGAGTTGAATAATGTACAACTATCTGCTCAGACTGTGGTTTGTGTTTGGTTTGTCTGGTTCACACAAAAGTGTAGTGACATCAACTGGTTAAGAGATGCTCAGAGATCGGTTTATGCAAACGTAGCTAAGTGAGCTCTAAATATGACATCATGTGATATACATTCAGAATTTAAACAAGAGCTTATACTGGAAATGTATTTTATGAAAACCAGAAGTACAGGTAGACTATATGTAATTTTAGAGTGAACAACACCAGAACTTCTCGGGTCACTGGACAACATGAAGGGCTGGATAGAAGCCGGAGGATTCACAACTTTTATAATGACAGTCGTGTGGAAGATGAATTTCATTATTTTTTTAAATGTAAATATAAAGAATTATAGAGAAAAATATTGTGTAACCTGGTAATCTATGTTTAAATTAATGTTGTTAATCAGATAATGAAAAAGTTATTTGTAAACTATAGGCGCCTTTTTGAAGAGTAATTTGTAGAGTTTCACATGGAAAGACATCTTTACTTGTTGCTAAAGTAAGTTAGCTAACCTCTAAATGCCATAAGCTTGATTAGCTAAGACTCCGCCAAGAAAACCACCTCAGTACTGAAGCCTAATTCTCTGTCATCAAACTGGTCTCCATTGGTCTCTGTTGCTGTTTTTGGTCTTGGTCTGCCCGTGTTCACTGGGAGCTCTCAGTCTGGGAAGAGTCACTCTCCCTCCAAGTGTTATGTCCATATGCCGCTTTAGCTGCATGGTGATTGAACGTAACACACAGTGCTATGGGCTACTGTAAATGCTAATCAATGTCTGCACCAAGTCCCTTCCTTGCTTTCCATTTTACAGGAAACAAATAATCTTTGGGCGCTCTGCTAGCAGTTTCATGGGAACATCAAGTAACACTTGTACTTTCACAATGCAGTGTGCTATTGTTTTGTCATGATTGTATGTTCTGATTGTGCTCCAAACATTGTGATCATGGTCTTGAGTCACATAAAATAAATGAATAAATGAAAAGGAAAAGCAGGCAACAAACACATATGTAAACCTCTAAGCTCAACAGGGCTGTGCATGGAGATTGAAAAGCACTGTAGATATATTTTGACATAAATATGAGTGTACTGAGAGTACAGATGGGCAGGGGAGGGTTTTTATGGATGTTTTGATGCTTCATTTCCACCATGAAAACTTGTCCCCACTGGAATCCATTGCAGCTGCTGTGAAGCTAAGTTGACTACAGCGTCGTCTTGAAGGAGCAGACTGCAAACTTTTTAAACCCTATGAACTCTACAGGAGGTAAGTGTTTCATCCTCTAAAGATAGAGCTTGGGTGAGGTATCACTGTTAAATGAAATAACATGACAAAGCACACATGCACAAAAAACATGCACATACAAGTTGTGTACTCTTCATGCATATGAATATGTCTGAGAAGGCTCAAAGTGACTCTGACAAGCCTCTCCATCTTACTGACTTTAACAAAACACTGTCACAGACAGAAAATGTGTCAGTAGAGAGGAAGTACAACTTCAACATGACGGAACATGTCAAATTTTAGGATTCACTGCATGACTGCTCAGTTTTACGGTGGATTCAAGAATCCCGACATGCCAAGTAGAACTGATAAATGAAGGTACAAAAGACGAGAAGGGCACAATATGACGCTTTAAAGCAACACAAATTGCTTCCATTCTAGTCTCGCTTTAGCTACTGCACAGCTCACAGTGACAGTAACGGTATTGTAAGCGTAGTATAAGAACGGCATGGCCAGCAGCAGGATTTAGTTAAACTCCTATA
The DNA here is from genome assembly GCA_027495735.1 of Lutjanus campechanus. Classification (NCBI taxonomy): domain Eukaryota; kingdom Metazoa; phylum Chordata; class Actinopteri; order Lutjaniformes; family Lutjanidae; genus Lutjanus; species Lutjanus campechanus. Next base: position 25,730 of record JAJHUR010135849.1, on the reverse strand, counting down.
CTTGGTCATTTTAACATAAAACAGAAAATTATATGCACTGCATTTGAGCTGATCATTTATTATAAATGTGCTTTGTTTTGATTCTGCTGTATTTTTTATAATGTGTAAATTTATTCATGGTTCTGTACAGACAGACTAACCCACTGCAGATACTGTGGAACACGAACAGAGAAATGAAATATTTGAATGACCCTGTGCCATTCTGCCAAAAGGATGGAAACTGAAAATGTATTAATTTTATCTATATTTTAAGCTGTACTTCATAATATAACATATTACAGTGAAATAGAAAGGCTGTAGCACAAAATATAGGGGAGAGTGGGGGCAGTTGTATCAGTGGGCAATTGTAACACACTTAATTCCTCCAATCTGAAACAAGCTAGAGTGATAACAGGATTTATTCTGTACATGCTCAGTAGGATTCTCTCTGCCTGTGACACAGGAGCGGGATCGTTTCAATTCAGCAGTTTTCAATAACAGCAAAGTGATTTCATGGTTTTTCTTCTGTTGTCTGAAGTTTAGATGCCTGCAAATTTAAACTTCCATCAGTTTTATCTTTAGGTTGTTGCTTAAAATTTAACACAAACAAACTATGCAAAAGTTGTTGCTAGCTAGCAAACAGGATTTTACCATAGCTGCAAGATCCACATGGACCAGTGTAAGCAGAGCCGGCCCTACCCAATGTGGCGCCCTAGGGGAGATTTTATATGGCGCCCCCCTCCATAGGCGATTTACGTACGCTTACAAAAGAAATCGAATAGCATTGTTTTTACCATTGTCTTTAATTTATAAGATAATGTCACCGAATTTACATGCTTAACAAATTACAAACAAATACAAAAAATCTGAAATACAATATAAATACCCTGACCACATTTTTTCTGATATGCATATTAGATTAGATACAACTTTATTGTCATTACAGTGAAATGTTGATTAGCAGATGCAAAGAAGCAGTAAACTACAGTTTAATATGGCATGTGGGAATGCTAAGTTATGGAGTATTAATAATAATAATAGGACTTATAAGGGACTTATTTGGTATTATCATTTGTAGTAATATGAATTGGGAATCGCTTTACATTTGAATATATGTTAGCTTTTCCATTTTAAGAGTTTATAATAATAACTAGTTTTAATATAATTATAATGAGGGTGAATTTTTTCCAAATTTTGTGGTGCCCCCTGGAGGCCACGGCGCCCTTAGCATTTGCTTATATTGCCTAATGGGCCAGCCGGCTCTGAGTGCAAGAACCTTGTTTGACTGTGTTCACATACTTATGTTTGAAAATGAACATATTTTACAACATTTAACTGTAAAATTACTTTTAACTCAGTTCAAATAACTAAAATCTTGTTACCACAAGAATAGTTGTCTTCTTCTAAAAAAGAAGCAGACTTTTGCTTTGAAAAGAATTAAGACCACATAAAAAGAAATTTTGAGTAAGATTATATAGATACTACAGCTGTAATGTAATGTTACTTTGAGGTGTGCTTTTATTTGAGATACTGTGGTTTAATATTACTTATTTTTTCAGTGTCATAATTTTTTTTAGCACTGTAAACATTAAATTTAATATTACAATCTTATACTTTTTATTGAAACTATATCAAATGTATTTATTAAATGTATTATTATTATTATTATTATTATTATTATTATTATTATTATTATTATTATTATTATCATTATTATTATCATTAGTCCACTTGTTACTTGGATCAAGAGATGACTAGTGTATTTCAAGTAGTCAGTAGGAGTTATGACCAAAAATGTCAAAAAATGTTAGTTGCCCCCAGCATCCCCTACTATTCCTCCTAAAACTTTTTCATAATCTGTAATCTATAATGAAGTTTAATTCTTTTTTTTTTTTTTTTGACAAACTGACGCTGCAAAAACCCAGGCTGGATTATAAAGAAATCCCACTCCCACCACATCATTTAGACTTAATCTGAAACCATTTTCTCACATTATAGTCACATCTTGGGCTCAGCAGACCATGACTTCCTTTAGCTTTTGCAAATGAATTACTCCTTCACTTCAAAGGCGGTCTGCCACAGCAAGAGCTGCACTTTGCAACAGTTGTAGGCTGCCAGCATCAACAAGTTCAGTTAGAGGCTTACTCACACCCCGCAGTGTTTCTCTTAAGAAAGTTGTAAGCATTTTGAACTGTTTTGCTCTCTAAGACTCTTAAATACAAGATAGTTAAAGTGAAAAGTTTAAAATGTGCGTCTCCTTCTATTTGCTCCAACAGAAACGTATTTGCATATTACTTTACTACATCCACTAAGGACTTTAAGGAAAAAGTAAGAAGAATAAGTAAACCATTTTGTCTATAAGCTTTTTTGCAGCAGAATGTTTATTAGTATGCATCTGGTGACTGTGATTAGATAGGGAATTACAATTACATAAAATGACTTTTCTGTGATTTCATCCAGTTCAGTCAATATTTGTCATGTTCAAGAAACTTCTTCAAAAGCGAAAAGCCAGCAAGCCAAGGTTATAAGCTCTCAGAGAACGGTTGCAGACACTAAGAGACAACAAAGATGATGATGTTTTTACAGGTTATGCACCTGACCTTATTGTACTACCACTAGTCCTATATGAATGCTCATAACAATACCTGGAGCCTTGCTACTGTTTTGTCCAACATTATAGAAATGACATGTTTTCCATTGTACAGTGGTCCTACCTTTTGCAATGTGATGATGAAAATATGTTTGCTCTTACACCCATTAAGAGGTCCTTGAGAAGAGAAAGAAGATCAAATGCACATCCTTGGCTTAGAAGTGCAGCTTGCCTCAGCAGCACCTTGCTGATCTATGTGGAGGTTAGGTTCTTCTCAGTGTGTTTGGCATTGAGAATTGTGTTCTGTATGGCATCCTCTGTAAGAAAAAGGGAAAAGTTTGTTTTCATTTTTTTCAAAGCCACCCATTCATCAGAAACACCCACTTTTCTATATGTTTCGACCTCTGCCCATAATAGAGCATTCACTAAGTCCAGCATCCCTTCATGCCACTACATCTCTCAAGCTTTCCATTCTTACAGGAAACATATGGAATTTGGAATTATTTATTTCAGTCAGCAAATAGAAATAAAAACATCATGCATTAATCTACAAATTCATATAATTAAATGCATAGGTTATTACAGAAAATGGCAGACACTCAAAAAGTGTGGTGCAAAACGGTTCACTAAAGTACTTTAACACAACCTAAACACTTCTGCAGTGCGAAAAAGGTGTAGGCTGAAGCTACAGCTTATATCACCTACCCTTTTTAATGCACATATTTATCAATCAACGACACAATATAAGCAGTACAGTACAACTTAACAATCTAAATTTTGGGTATCAGAGAATTAGGATGGAAGTCTGTACCTTGTGACTACAAGTGATGTAAGTAAAATTTTAACATTATCTCATTCATTAAAATGATTTCTGTCTGAGACATGTCAGACTTTCCTCTGATATGGTGGTAGTTTAAAAGCAAAAACAACTCCTATGAGCCCATACTACTTTACAACCTCACCAGACTACATCTTTTGGTATTCAGGAGCATAACAACAGGAGGTCCACACAACAACCATTTAAGTACACAAGAAACAAGGATAACTCAACATAAACAAACTGTGGTCAGAAATCAGTAGTGAAGTGTGGGTGCTGGATGCTTTAACACTGTATGTGTGAACCTAAACCACTGTAACATGAACCAAGACTAAACTAAACACAATCAAAACCATGTGCCTATAACCAGCCCCCCAAGGAGTGAGAGGGAGCCATCTTGGAACCAACTAGTTTATAAAAGCTCCAAGCAGATGAAGCAAATGCTTCAGTGAGGTAGGAGGGGCCAGCCAATCAGACAACCTGAAAGAGAGAAGCAGAGGTAAACAGATGGTAAATGGATTGCATTTAAACAGTGCTTTTCTAGTCTACGGCCACTCAAAACGTTTTACAACACATGTCAGCATTCACCCACTCACACACTGATAGTAGAAGCTGCCATGCAAGTTGCCAACCTGCTCATCAGGAGTGATGCAGCAAAACACCCAATTTACACACATTAACACACTCACGCACTGATGGCACAGCCATGCAGAGATACTTGGAGTTTGGTGTATTGCCCAAGGACGCCTCAACATGCAAACTGGTGGTGGGGGCAGCTGGGGATCCAACCAATGACCTTCTAATTTGTGGACTACCTACTGAGACGCAGCCCATTTCTAGAAGAATGCCAAAATATGTACTTTCATAGAGTCCAAGGCCGTCACAGTTGCTTTAAAATGTCATCTCCAGCTGATAATTTAAACAAGAGCCATAAGAGCTCCGTTCAGAGAGAAAGAGAGGAAGGGACTGAAAGAAAAAGAGAAAGTAGAGAAAGAAAGAAAAAAAAAACACACTGGAAACATACTGCCCTGCACTCAATTCTTTATCATGTCTGTGACAGATATAGACAGAGAACCATGCATGTCACATGGAAAAAATAGGCGAGACTCCAAATCTCCAGCATGGCTGCAGCCACACCAAAGTAAAAACCAACGGGCTCCACCACGCACAGGCAACCAGTGTGGCCCGGCCATGAGGCTAAACCTAAATGCTAGATGACGCAGGCAAAATGCCAGCATCCTTATCAGTTAATGATGTAGAAGATGTACAGAAAGAGGTGCCATTTTCTTGTATTTGAGTGTGGAGATAGTCCTTGTATTGTAAGTATGATGAAAATGTTAAAAAATCAGACTGTTATTGTTTTAACATCTATTTGGCTGCTTAGCTTGCTTGGTCATATTTTCAAACAGAATGTTTTCACACAAAAGAGATGCTTTTTGGAAAGACTAATAATGGCAAACACTATCTTGGATAACATGTGCTGAGGTCGCTGGAGTGTGAACTTCCCAATCCAATAAAGAGCAGCTCAGAGCAGCTGATATTAGCCTAAACTCTGGTATCTTTCAGAACTGGCTTCCACATGGTGAAGTCTTTCTAATGTAAGCCATTAGCCAGTAAACCAATGTTATTAGTAAATTACTGCCTTTGAAGTAACGCTCCATTACCGCTGTGGATAGTTAACAAGTTAGCTGGGCATTCCTACACTCTTGCTGGTGTGTTTTGGTTTTGTAAAAATAAAAAGAGGACCACCTTATAAAAGTCCAAATGAAGCAGGTTTTGAGAATATTTAACTTCCGTATCATGATGTATTTCCAAGTGAAACAGGATAGTCAGTAGGATGTTGAAAGGAATTTGATTTGAATAAAAGTGTGCATGTCATAACCCAACAATGATGTTGCTAGCCAGCTAATCAATGAGTCTTAGCCCTGTGATGCTAAATGTAGCACACTGATTGATGGACAGATGTCATGATATAATTGGTTGAAATTGGTTGATTCAAGCCTATGTTAGCACATGTCATATTTTGCTTTACTGAAAGAAAATATGTTTGGATTGTAATACAAGAATTCAAAGAAACAGATGTTGTAATGTTTAAGCATACTGTTAAAAAAAAAAAGGTGCGCAGTGTGAGTGTGGATGTGGTCCAAAAAGGATTTTTTTAAAAAGACATATTTCATTTAATTTCCACTTCAAGTGCTAAGTATGGCTTTTGTTGCAGCCCCTTGAACACGGCATCAGCACACTGAGAAAACCAAAGCTTGACGGAACTTATAGTTACCCCAACTTTGGGGTTTAGCCAGCGGTTAATTCACTGTGAGCCCTGAACACACGAGAGTCACATTCATGTCTTGCATATAAGACCAAATTGCAATTTTATTATTTAGTTCCATTACTTCTCACAAGACTATATATATTTTATGTTGATAAAGAGTACAGTGTAGACCTGCTCTATTTGCCTGAAATACCCCGATGTGTCCTTATACAAATAAAATTGAATTTAACTGAATTGAATAAATAGCAAAATTATACCCCTAATACATGCGCTATTAATTCTCATAAACTCATTGTGAAGCCGGTAAATATTTGTCAGCGGCAGAATAGAGGCATTTACCATTTGGTTAACAACATGTGTATCCTTGATTATCTTTCTTCACTGTGTAATTAAAGCAAAGCTAAACAAAATGTGAGTGTAATTTTAAGTGTCTGCTCTTTTGTTAGAAAAAAGCATTTATATTTTATTGATGTACAAATGGACAAAAACATATAAAATAAGCCTGAGCAGACAAATTACATGGCTTTCATCAGAACAGCTTCCCCTCAGGCATCAGTAAAATCTGTGAGGGAAACCTGGAATAGTGCAGTATAATGTAATGGCCACAATTACATTGTGTTCCGTTGTATTTTTTGGTCTGTTCAGCGAAATTGCCTCACCCAGCCATCTGTTTGCTCTTCGTCCGTTTTCCTCTCTTTCCTGCTCTGTGTCATCAGGAGTGGCTAATCACAATGCTGAAATGTGGACTGGAAAAAAAAACACACAACATACAGTTTAACAAAATATCAGTGCAGAAAAATAAAAAAATAAAGTTGATTCTGTTTGTGAAAGTGAATGCCTCAAGATATCCTATTTTCTCATTGTCTTTTCTTTTCTTTTCTTTTTTCTCATCTTCAGGAAGATTAACTGAGTAGGAGGTTGTGGCAAAAGCAAGAGGCAGTTGAAGGTCAGTTGAAGATTTTTGAAAGGTTTACCTGAAACAACTTCAATGTAAGTCATATCTTCAGATTGAGATGTTAAGGGTGAGTTTTGAAGTCTATTGCTTAGGGGTCAAATTACGATCAGCCTCTTGTATTGAATATCTGCATGAATATAAAAAGCTCAGTCATCCTATCAATTGTTTCCTCATCTTATGGACCAAAAGAAAAAACAACATAAAACAAAAGCATATACACTCACAGACAGTGTGTTGTTATATTGTATTGACTTACATGAATTCCCGGGGTCCCTGAACATAAAGCAGCTATTAAATAATCCATAGTTTTATGTTTAACAATTTAACAAATGAATTTGCAATGCAAGAGGTGTCACAGACCTCTAACTAGGTCAAGAGACCAGTTTCATCTTATATGCAAATTTTTCTTACCCCACAATAACCTTCAAATAGGCTTTTGGTTATATCAACTTGGAGAAACAGTTGAGGTCATTTATATGTTGCATTAGTGATGTTTGAGGCATGTTTAATTGCAGCACACTGTTTACTTTACAGTTTTGCACATGTGTGATAATTTCAGGTGTTTTTGCCATAGACACTGGCGTTGCAAATGATCTTGATCTTGCAATGTTAAGTGAAAAATAATTTGTGTGGCTGCACTGTGATTCGGATCCGCTCCAAGATTTAATGAGTTCTTCCTGTGCTGCACTCTTCCACCAAGTTTAATTAAAACTTGTCCAGTAGTTTTCCGTAATCCTGCTGACAGAAAAACTGAAAACATAACCTCTCTGGATGTCATTATCGCCTGAATCTGGAGCTCTCCTCATCTTTACAGAGCTTTATAGCAAGTTTCAGCTCATTGTTTGCCTGTCCACCCCACAACTTTACTGTTTTGGTTCACTCTCACCACTCTCTATGGTGTTGTTTACAGCAGCAGCAGGCAGCTGTTTTCAGCGAAAAAGCTTTAAAAAACCATGACCCACACGGCACCAAACATCAAACAGACAGTTAGTGACTTGCTGGTGAACATGGTGGAGCATTTAGCAGCTACAAGGCCAGATATTTCCCTCAGCAGTTGGTAGAGACCAAAAACAGAGCTAAAAGAGAATGAAAGTTGGATTTACATTCCCCAGGTGGCCCAAAGCACAACTCCAATGCTAATCTTACTCTGTGGATGTGTAAATAAGCAACTGTTTGCTCACATTTAACAACTTAAAAGGTGATGATGTTGTGTTCACAACTTGTTTCTGCTGCCCCCAACTGAACAAAACATCAGTTCTTGCAGAGAACATACCAACTACATGGCTAATTTCAATCTTTAACCAAAACCAAAAATATAGAATCTATTAGTTAATCTTGTGGAAACTTTTGTCTCCCAATGATAGATGAATTCTAGTTAATAATTAAAAACACCCACATGCACTTTTTAAACTTTAAAATTTGCTTGAGTGAGAATTTAAAGCAAGATGATGTAACTGCCTCTGTGACAATATGCAGCAGGCGTACAAGGATGCTACACTAAATTTTACCTTCATTTTTTTCAGTTAAGACAGAAACACACTTGTCATAGATTTAACTACTTATTACATCAAATGGAAATAAAAAAATAATAAAACAATAATACTTGTTGCTGATGGCTCCACTCTTAAGAAGTTACTTGCATTAGTAAAAGCAGCATGCCAAGCCAAAACAGAGTGCAAAGCAAAATCTGTGTATCCAAGAGTGGGCCGTTGGAAGAGATGAATATCATTTAACCTTTGAGCCATGTTAGGACTCTGAACTAGAGTGGTGGAGGCTGAGGGATGAGGGATGAGTGAAGAGGGAGTCATTTTCAAATGGAGCACCTGGCTGTGAGAATGGCTGTGACTGGTGTGAGACTGACAAGACAAGTTCCAGTCAGCAGGCTGACAGCTGACCAGGCTGGGGCATATGACTTTCACATGAACTAATGCAATGCTTCATTTGATAAAACCATTAAAATGTGACATGTAACATGTTGAAACATAGTGTAACAGTAGCACTAGTATAGAAAAGTCATGATATCAGCAAATTGTTACACAATAATGTTAGCCAACATTAGCCACTGTAAGCTACGAGTCAGTCACCAAGTAAAGCTGTAGCAGCAAAACCTTTGAGTCTACTAAATTGATTAACTTTGCGTTTTATTGCTTATGAATTTAATTTTTATTTTCTAAAATGAGGACCGTGTTATTCATTCTTTCAAAGGTTACGTGCAAGTTAAAAAATGCAAATTAACAAGAGTTTAACAGGAAGTGACTCTGAGGCAGTGGAGTGATTGAATTTGTCTTCTTATCTGTTCTCCTATGTAAGTATCCATAATTTTGGCATTCTCCAATTTCTATTTTCATTTTCAGTATTAATAAAGTCCAATAGCTGAAATTAAATTCTAAAAGCCACCACAGGAATCATCAAAGAATATTACCTCTTGCAGAGAACCATCCTACCCTGAAAAAGTGCAGATCTTTTCAATAACTTAACCTTTGTTGCCACCTTGGGTGGAAGGTAAAAAATTAATCAGCCTTTCAGCTGATAACGTAACGGAGTGGAAAACGTTCTTTCTGCCAGCTGTTCATTATCCTCACAAATACTTTACTGTAGCGTATGTGGTGTACTCTGTGTAATTGTGTGCGCACATAATTACTGTACTTGTGCAGGTCTGTGCGTCCATGCATCCTGCCTGAAATATGTGTGTGTATTTACTGATCATTCACAGTGTGTGGTGCAGAAATATAATGATTGCATGGGCAGGAGAGATAATATTATCTAGGATGTCCAAAAGACCAGGCAATGTCACTTGGTGGGATAAGTGTGAGCCAGCAATTGAATAGAGGTCCATTATTGCCAGCAGAGGATTTCTGATGATGTTTGTGAAAGCTATTATAACGCAGAAATTGAAAGAGCTGAGAGCTCAATACAGAGTGCTCTCTACCAGCTCCGGCTGTTTATGTAAAGCACTCCCCCAAGGATAGAAAGCCATCCAGTGGTGTCTCACTTTGGAGAGTGGAAGACAGAAAGAAGGAGGGAGGGAAGAGGAAAGAAAGAGACATGTGCTTCAGTTTGCAAAATATGATTTCAATAAATACAACATCCTTCAACCTGGCTCCAGACCATTATATTAAAGCACTTCTAGTCAAAGTGAGACATGACCGGCTGACAGCAGCTCTGTCACCTTTTTCTACTTAACTGAAGTGTTCATTGTCAGTGGCCATGTCATCCTTAAAATCTTGCTGCTGCTCTTCTGTTCTGAAATAGTTTTATACATGCCACTTGAAAAAAATTCCATCTTAACATCTTATTTAGGCTTTTCAGGTTTGCTGCTATAAAAATCCTCTCTGAGCAGCTCACTGAAAACAGTAAATATCTATAATCCTGGCATGTTCCAGAGTCTAGCTCAAACATAAATTTGGCTTTAGGACAAGTGACATGAATAATTTAAAAGGAATTGCTACAGTTCCTCTGCCATTAATAAAACTAAATGATACAGGAATAAGGAGAAAAAAATATGTGTATGCCCCACTCTCACGTACACTTGCATTAAAAAAAAAAACTGGAACATTTTGAGAGAAGTTTTCAACGATATCTGTAAAGAACGGGATAAGACCTTCTTCTGGGATTTCAGCAACTGCTGGGGATTTGTACATGGCTGATAAAAGCTGCTGAGGACCATGTGGCTGTTTGGTTTCATCTCAAATCTCAGCAGATTTCATTCTCATTTGCTATTCACTCTTTTGTAAAGAAACACCTCTTTTTCTCCAGAGTAGAGTATTTATGTTTGATGTCCTGAATCCACTCTACCATGTGTACATTTCATGTACATATCAACTGTATCCATATATGAATGAAAGGGTAATGCAAGTACAGGGAAAAATAGGAATCAAGAAGGATTACATATTTCACTCTCTAAGTGCATTTATCACAGATGTATCGTCACCTATATGATAGTGCCAGGCCAAACAATGACAAAGAAGTCCTTTTGTAGGTAGTCACTGTTATGTTTCAGATTTAATCTATAAAGGAAAACTATTAAAAACTATTTATTACTCATCCTACACTTGGGCATATGACTAAATTTGCCTCCAATGAGACGCTTTCTCACTTATGACACAGTGAAGCATGAAAGGAGAAATATGTTCACTGGAACAGACTGACGTGTTTCTGGGGAACAGGCCACAGTACGAAAACACAACATAGTAACTTTATCCACTGATTTGGCTGAAACTGGATCATATTTTGTGATATATATCATATGACTAACAATAATAATAATAACATTATTTATATAGCACAATTCATGCAACACAAAGGCAGAAAAACATTTAAAACAATAAAAGCAAGGATAGAATAAATAAAATAAACCCGAAATTGATTGGCGCTAGGACCCTGGGGGTGTCAATAGTGGTGGGACTGATCAGAACTCGTGTTGAGAAGATGTTTTGGCTGTCTGAGGCTTCTGGTGGATGACACAGTAGGAAATGTCTGAGGAGAGAAGTTTTGCCCCCAGCCAGTTTGGATGTTTTATCATCGTCTTTAAACAACTGTCTGCGTTCTCAAAAGAGACCTGGGACACAATAAATTGTTGCTGAATGTGTTTTGACACTTCTGATAATGGAGTCATCTATGACCAGCGTTGTGACTTGACGCAGGCATTGTCTAGTGTGCTTGGAGCCAGCCACCTTGGAGCCAGCAGTGCCAGTGAAGAACATGGGGACCTGAAGCTACTGCTTTAGAGGCTTCACTCCCCTGCTGGAGCCTGGAACAGCACTGGGACCACCAGACTTTGTGGGCAACAATGCTGAACTGGTTGCAGACTCAAGGACAACAGCTGACAGGTGTTGCTCCAGCTTATCCAGCACATCGAACCTGTTGCCCAGTTGGATGGGTGGAGTGTGGGAGGCGTTCCCACTTTGTCTCTTGTCAGCCAGCAACAGTCCAGGGTTGCAAAGGGGACCAGAGTGAAACAGATCCATGCCTTCAGTTTTGCTCCGAGCCTGCGCCAGGGGTCCTCCTCGAGAATTGGTCCGACAGTCAGTGGTTCCAGCTTTGTGGCTATGGCAGGACCAGGCAAGGGAAGTGTGATGTTGTTGTCGGGGGTGCAGGGGGCCTCTGTGGCCAGCAAGTCCAGGAGATGCTAATTTTCTTCTTCTGTGCTCAGAAGCAGTTTAGTAAGCTTGGTACCTCAGTCAACATTTTTATTTTCCTGTAAAAGCATCATATAGTCACATTACAAGTTAGCTAATGTTAGTTTAAAAAAAAAAAAAAAAGCTTATTAACCATTTAGTTAATGCTAGTAAAATGCTAGCTCTTTAGCTAGCTTATGATTGATGTAGATTAGTAAGCTAATTAGTTAAAATTTTGGTTACATTAGCTACCTTAAGATGTGACTGTATGGCTTTTACAGACTCCCAGCAACATCTTTTAACCATCTTCAAAATTTTGCTTTCTTTTCAACATAGATGAGCCTAGCACATAGCATACCTGAGTACAGGAAACAGGAAAGGAGAAAGTTGAACAACATATCAAGCTTGCTTACATGTTATTGGAGCACAAAACAAAAAGGGGCGGGGCTTAGGAAGGGTCAGTTAGCATCATTGGTAACACCTGTGTTTGGGCCTACCCTACTATTTCATGTCAAAATGGCTGCTGTGAAAAAGGTATATTGCACATTTTGGGGTACAAAAGCTCAGGGGGCTGGGGCAGTAGCCTATATAAGTGCATTACAGCAGCTACATTACAAGGACATGATCCACCAACAGCTTCTCATTTGGGAACATTACCAGTTTTATTCAATGGGGCCAAACACAGCTGCTGGGCATTGAACCCATGTCTTTGTAGTACTTTTCCCCCCTGCACTACCCTGGTGCCTCAATCACTGTACTACTTTTACTGACTTTAACTATGCCTTAGGCTGAATCAGAGCACATTTGTACTTTCACCTTGTACCTATAGAAGAAACTGCCTTATTCTTTTACAGTGTGTGAAAATGTCAGACACATTATACGTCTGGTACATTTATGAAAACTCTGCATTCAGTTCTTTTCTCTCACATAATAATATATCAGACTCAGTTTGGTTTCAGGTGAAGCAAAATGCTTCTCCTCTCTAGTTTTCTCTTTACTGTACATTTACTACACCTTTGAAATTTTAAACTCCTCGGGCCCTAGGGTGATATATCACACGGATGGCCATTTTGGCAAGTTGCTGTTCATCAGATTCCTCTATTGCTGTGGGGGGAAATTTGTGTCTTATATCTTTCACATGCTGGACACACATACTGTATATTGACAGCACACACATGAATAAAAAAAATATTCCCACGACATCTTAGACTCATGCATATTCCTATAACCTCTTGGAGAAAGGGTATTAGTCACTGGGACACTGAAAGGCATGAATAAATACAGCTACGGGTGAGTGGGTCTGAGGCCAGAGAGACAGACTGGCTAAATACAGCTGACAGTTTGACATCTCTCTCACTTGGGTCAGGGTGGTACATGGGGTTTGGCCGTGTGTGACACCTTTTAGTGTGAGGGATATTGCAATCTGTATGTTTTTTCATCTTAACCTCTGGTGCTTTGAGAGATTAAGTTTCACAGCCTTGTCATCCTGCTGTGTGTAGGACTGATATGAATCTGTAATTTTAAGTTGAAGGGCAACCAGATGGTGTGGGTTAGTCGGACTGAATGGATAGCTGACAAAGAAGGCTATTTTAAAAGAGAGTATGTGTGCATTGTTACATTTCAGCCTGTATCCACCTATTCATCTCTAAAAATGTATCATTTCACCCTTGAAACAGCGTCCTGTGAAAGCCAAAGTGGGAGGCACTCGGGTGTGAAGGAGCTGCACATGCACTGAATGCATGAGGAACACGCACACTCACATAACCACACATGCTTACTCGAGTTTCACCATTTCCACAGTTTACTCTTAGAGATTAAGGTGCTAACTAGAACGATAAAGCGTACTTAAGCTTGTCCTCATAGGAGAACCCTTTCCGGTTCCTAGAACCTTTTATAAAGGTTCCACTTTAAGAGAGTTCTACCAAGAACCCTACACAAAGGGTTATACCTTGATATAATACAGTATAGTCCAAAGGTTTTATCCAGGACCTGGCAGGTTCTACCAAGAAGTCCTTTTATATCTTAAAGGTTTTTATCTAGAACCCACCTGTGTGGTTCTCCAGAGAACCTTTTTATGTCATGGTATAAAGAACACTTGTCGAACCCTTGTCGAACCCTTGACCAAAGAGTTCTTTAATAATTTCAAAAAATCCTTGAAGAACTCTTTCTTTCAAAAAGTGTTCTTTTGATGAAAAGAAATCTTAATGGAACCTTAAGTCTTACAAAGAACCCTCAAGGGATCCCTTCTTTAAAAGGAATCCTTTAAAAGCAAATCATTCTGGGTAGAGCCTCAGCCCCTCAAGAAGAACCTTTTTGGAACCCTTATTTCTAAGACTGTCCTTGTATGGACACAGTGCAGAGTAAAGGTCCCTTTTATCCTCATTGTGTAGTTTAAGGCCATGGGTCATTGTTTCTGGGAATGTCATTTGCTAGAACATTTTATGACACTGTCGGTCGACCCCATAAGCCCCAGGCAAGAGACTGAAAGAAAGAACTCATCTTTGTATTAAAGCTATAAATAAAATCATTGGACTTGTGATATTGTTTCAAACCTCCAGGCTGCTTGCTCATCCTGCTGCTGTGAAGGACAATTTTCTGGCTGTGACAGGTGTTAGAGGATTGTTTCATACCCTCTAGCAGTCGAGAAGATGCTCTCTGGACATGGGATACAGACCAACAGGATGCTGTGACTGAGACATTGGCCCCTCATCAGGTTTGTCATCTCATCTGATAGAGCAGAGAGCCCGTTGTACTAACATTCACAGTCGAGCAGCCCTGCAGCACTGAGCCACAAGCACAGAACATGGTGATAAAATACAGTAACTGGGCAGTGTTACTCCTGATACTAAAGCAAGCAGCTTCAGGTCAGATACCAGCTGCTCTCCAGCTCTCATGCATTTAGCTTGGTCACCACAATCACTGATTTTCCTTTTCATGTTTTCACATATTCAAATTCATGATTCAAGGATGTCTGGTTAGCAGAGAATACTGCATAGAAACTACATTGTTTATAATTATGGTCACCAGAGGTGTGGACTCGAATCAGAGTCAAGTCAAAAAAGATTTGCACAAATTGCATCAATTTCTGGTCACTTCACTTGGACCTTTTCACCTGAAAAGATGTGGTAGGGTTTATAGGCTATAAGGTATATTATCTAAAAAGTGTGTCATGAATCAATTAATTTCCCTTCATTTCCAGAATCATTGTGCTATTCATTTCCAGAAAGTTGACACTTAAATCCCTAGATTCAATTTGTTTTGCCAGTATCCAGTCAAGTTGCAGGAGGGAACCCTTATATTACTGAGTGTCAGGTGGAATAAAATATACCAAAGAAATGTTATTGGTCAACAAAGATGAATTGCAGTATGCAAAAAATATGTATTTATAATATTAACAAGTTAACTTTGTAAATCATTGAGACTTAGAAACTCACTGCTGCATTATAGCTTTCAGACTTGAAACTCAGAGTTTAGTTTTGATTTGGGAATTACTTGTCTTGACTTGGTACTTGCTATTCACTTGAGTCTCAAGCTATCTTGTCAAGAGTTAGGTGAGAAGATTGATACCACTCTTATGTCTGTTGACGTCAGTAACTGTTCAGCCTCAAGGATGGATGAACAACAGCTGTACATTACCTGACTTCAGTCTTGGAAGCTGTAACAGCTAGATTCCACCAGGCACGGCTGTATTGCGTTACGGCTGTGCCATGTCAGCCAGAGCAGATCACTGCCATTCTACACAATGCCCATCTCCGCTCTGCTTCAAATATGCGCCAAGTCTATTTTTGACGGATGCTGCATCAATTTACATAAAGCAGATCAAGCGGGCAGGAAGTCAGACAGAAAAAGCAGAGAGAATCTGGTCAATTTTCAAAATAAAAGACCCTGTACAGACTCGTGATCATAAAGACAGACAGAAAATAAACCATTTAACTATAAAATCTACTTATCCATGGCAGAAACACAAAGAGCTAGGAAAGAGGACCAAAATCAACAAAATCTAAACAAGTCAACATAATCAGGTGGGCAAAACACTCTACATAGATGAAATGCTGCTGGTGGGGGCATGCAGCCATTTGCAGAACAGCTCAAAACTATGACGCAAACATACCATGCTTAGTGGAACAACTGGTAAGTTTTAAAGTGATCAAGCAAGCGGTGTGTGTGTGTGTGTGTGTGTGTGTGTGTGTGTGTGTGTGTGTGTAGGTGTGTGTGTGTAGGTGTGTGTGTGTGTGTGTGTGTGTGTTGCCTTCTACTAAACCTGTAAGTTGTGCCATGTTTTATGTTGCTTTATGGGTTATTTTGTAGGTTAGCCCGTTGAACTTGGCTTGGCGCTAGCATTTTGCATAGCTAATGTACTTAGGTGTTGTCCCCCCACAGGCTTGGGTGAGGTTGGACTAATGTTGTAATATTGAGGGACAGTCAAGAGAAACTGTGTGAGCATTAAGCCTCATTTGAAGCCAACTCAATAACAAGAGCAGTAGGTTGGATGCTGATAACAGGCTCTTCATATTGTTGTTTGTGTTTTATCCAGCGTGCTGGCTCAGCTAGTGTTCGCTTTGTTGTTTGAAGCCTGTTCTGCTTCTCGCTGGTGTGTGTGTGTGTGTGTGTGTGTGTGTGTGTGTGTGTGTGTGTGTGTGTGTGTGTGTGTGTGGGTGTGTGTGTGTGTGTATGTGTGGCTGCTATATGTAAATGTACTTGATAGGCATACCTTTGTATTCATATTCAAAGGAATAAGCTTATTTTCCCAAAATGTCAAAGTATGTCTACAACCTGCCACGACATCATATGACCCTAATTACAATATAAAAATCTTCTTGACAGTCACTCATGGATATGAGGGCGTGCTGGATGGATCAGGGGTCTGGTTGTGTAATATAACTCTCACACCTATAGCAGAGGAGCAGATTTCGACAGCAGACAAGATTACAGGGTTTGTCAGTCTCTCACACATGCTTCTCATCAGACCACTCTCCCATTTCTAAAACAGGTCTTCTCAAAAGACTGTCTTTTAGGTAAGCTTCGCTTCAGAGAGTGGTGGAGCCAAAATCACTGTCTGTCAGGTCCATTTGCTGTTGAGAAATGTGCACAGGCCTGATTGCTGTCAAAAAGAAAATGAAAAAAAAAATTTTTTTTTTGAGTCAGTTCATTTTTAGAGCATGGTTTTAATTCTGCAGTAGACTGAGGAGTAGAATGAGCATATGCTTAAGAAATCAAGGTACTTTAAAATTTATGTAATCCATACTCTGAGCCACTTATCCTTTTAAAAGGACAAGAAACACCTGGGTACTCAACACCAGAATAGAGCAGGATGCTTGAGGATGAGGAAGCTCAACAGATGGATCGCCTCTCTTCCCACAGCATTCAAAGCAGATGGCGCAGCAACATCGACTCAAGGACTTCAACTTCAGCTCAGGTGGAAAACTAAAGGGGCAGGATTTCATGTGATAACATTTATTTTTCTCAGAAAGTTTCCCAGGCGATTTGTTTAAAACTTGTTTCTCATTTCTGTCAAAGTTTAACCGTGTTTTGATGCTTAGTTGTTTGCTTCAAGTCACTATTTTTTTTATGATGCTTTAGCCAGAAGACTAATGGCTTGAGCCTACAGGGTGCACAAGAAGAGCCAGCTGTGGGTGGTAAAACTGGAAGATCAATGGATTTTAAAATTTATGCTGCTCCTGATAATTACACCCCGATCTTGATGGAGATTTTGTTGGCACAGTCATAACAAGAGTTGTTTACGTCTTTGGTGAGGAGTCATTACAGAGGAAGCCCTGGTTGGAGATCTATCCTTTTTTAATTATCTCTCCATTTGCTAAGTCCTGGTCACATAGCCAGTGCATCATGCTGTCAGCTGCACTGTTGAACTCTATGAGGAGGATGGAGCAAGGTTAATTATTTGTTATTGCAAAGTTGTAACATACTGAATTAAATCTTGTGTGAAGGTAAAATAATTAAGTCTGGAATCATTTCACCTTCAAGATGAACTAAAACTAACAAAAACATACATTGAATTGACAAAAATAAATTTCTGGCCAGCCGTGCTATTTATCCATCTAGATTTCTTGGCCTGCCTTCGCTCCAATATAATGGGACTGAATGGTACCTGGCTGGCTTATGGTGTCCAAACCACAAAAAACAAAACAAACAAAAATTCAAAACCAGTCTCTCTTTCCAAAAATCATGACTTGGTTCCTCAAGATAATCCAAAGACCTGAAGTGAGCAGCTTCATGTAGGAACTACTTTCTTTCTTCTTTCTTTCTGCTGTAGAATCTACCAGAACTACTTTCTTTCTACTAGAAAGAAAGTAGTCCCTATGAAACTGTTCACAAGGTATGTGGATTATCTTGAGTAACCAGGTCATGATTTTTAGAAAGGGCCCCTGCTCCTCAGACAGCCTGAGTCTGCCACTGCACACATCTACAGTAAGACACAATAGCTTCATATTGCTGATGCACAAAGGCTTTGCTGGTGGTCAACTGTTCTTGGAGTTTAGTTGCACTCTATTTGTCCCTGCTGTGGTAGGACTCAATGCAGCCAGGGGTTTTTCTTGTATTGTTTTTTTCATGTGTGACAATTACTGTCTCCCTCTCTACGTTCTAATAAAACACACTGAGGCCTATTTTTCTTTTTTAAATTATAAAAGTTGTGTTTTATAGACACATTGCAGCTGCCCATTAAGGATTCCTTAATGGGATTTGATTTGGAGGCCTTGACAACTAAAACCCAAACCCAGACTATTCTTGCAAGAATAAATTAAATCTTTGTCACATGAATAGCCAATTAAATCTGTGTGATCAAAATAATAAATTATCTTGGTAGTTGGGCTGAAATGAAAGCATTAATGTTGATTTCCCTTCAGATTTCCAGGAAAAAATACAAAAGAGCATTTACCAATCGTGCTGAGAGATGATGCTTGAATAAAGCTAAAAGCTCCCCTGTCAGTAGCACGTAGCACTGCATCCTGCTAAGTGCCTCTAACTGAGTTCATTAAAATCGTTTGAACTTTAATTATCATGACAAAAAAAAATCAAAGTTAGTAGCAGACAAAACCCACAGTACAGTTTGATCGTGTTACTTTGCTTTTACTATTGTGTCTTTCTCATGTATCATATTGATTAATAGATGTTGGACAATGACTAAAACACGTACTTACAACTAGGCCCCTTTTTCACAGCAGACATTTTACCATGTCAGAGCAGGAAACCCGCAGGTGTAATTAATAACTTGAATGAATGGTATTGTGATTGTTGGCTCACTGGCGTGGATTACTGAAAAACTTGAACACAACAGAGCCATTGTTAATTAACGTTATTAGTTACACCTGTGTTTTTCCTGTCATGAAAAGTTAAAATGTCAATGATGAAAGAGGTGTTTTGGCCAAAAAAGCTGTTTTCAGAGGATGGTGAATACTGCTCTGGCTCACTCTGGCAATAACAGAGCAAATGTAGTAAAAGTGGTGGTAATCACTCAGGTTCACATTTCTTCAATTATTACTTCATGTGTTTCTGTATAAAGATATTTGATAAAGATAAAGATAATTGAAGTGCAAATCACCCACAGTCCTATATTACTTACTTATATATTACTTTCTATAAATGCAAGGCTTATGCTTTACATTTTGTTGTTTTGTACTTATACATTATCCTAAGTGTTTGTAACAATATTCAAACCCAGAGAAATCTGTAATTTATTCAAAGTAAGTGTGTTTCTTACGAGCACCTAGTTGACGCAACTTCCTGTAAAATGTGTGGAAAGAAGTCAGCTAGCTTGTCCAAACAAAACATCAGTAAAAAGTAATCCATTACCTCATCCAGGAACATAATTTCTGCCTCAGTTATGTCAGACAGCATAAATGTAGCAACGCCTACGAGCTAGTTCGTGCAGTCAATTCGAGCTGCACTGCTATACATACATGACATGCCTCAGTCACTATCGTATACCTGCCTAATCTGGTCTATTGAAAATGAAAAAAAAAACTCCCAACTCTCCCTCTGCCTGTAAATGCCACTGCTGCCTGACATCAGTATTGCTACCTGTTGTTTCAGCCCCACCACCACCCCAGCATCCGCCTGCGGGGTCTGACGGGGCAGGTTTCAATATCACTATATTAAAAATAATGTGAGGGGTGATAAGGTCAGAGCTTAGATGCCAAACTGCCAAACCAATGTTCTGCTGCTGTAATAAACATTTTAAAATGTTAGTTGTCCGACTGAACTTACATATTGTGCATATACTTACATATCTGACCTCTTTCCCATTGCCAGTAGACAAGTTTGCCTTTGTATCATATTTGTCATTTGTCTCACATTTGTCATTACAAATTTGTTTGAAAGGTAGTAGAAATCAGCATGGAGCCCAGTCACAATGTTACGGTGGTTACTTTTTTATATCTCTTGCTTCAGTCTTTCTTTCAAAAACGCAGACTAATTTTGAAAAATGTTCGAGCTCTGCTTGAACGGAGTCAGATGGAATTTCAAGCTGAGATGTGAAACAGTCAAGAGGCAAGCCTTCATATCAATGCGCTGCAAATGGGGTGAAAATTAGCATGTCCACCCAGTTGTCTTCTTTACATCTCTGCTGATCAGAGATGGAGTTGATAAATACCTGTGACTACTGCAGAGTCATTTGACCTGGCAATGAATCCCAATTGTGCCCTTTTACATTAAAGACAAAAGTCAGATGTTCGTGGGCGCTTGTGTGTTTTTTAAAGGGGCTTTAGTAATCATGTTTATTTAGAGTTTTAATTACTTTGGTAAGTGCTGAGATTTAAGTTCAAAATCTTAATGTTATTCCACTGTCTGCCTTGTAACACAAACTTTTTTAACTGTTCCTTTCTGGAAGACACTGCTAAAAGTGACCAACAAGCATTGTAACAACACTGATGAAACTAACACGATTACAGCATGTTGCATCAGGCTACAACCTCCTAACTAGACCTTTCGGTTGGATCTGTGATTTCATTAGCTGCCTCTATCATTTGCTTCCATTATCAAACCGTGACTTTATTATTTGTGGCAGTTACAGGCCATCAGCTCTTCCAGAGACCTGTGGATGTTGCTGCAGCTTCTGCAGTGATACTATGTTTATTTCATTATTCTCTTGTAGCTGAGTTACCCTGTCACTCCAACTAAATTAAAGTACATGTATATTTTAGATAGAGGACCTCACTTACTTGCTTTTGTGCAGAGCAGAGTCCCTTTGCTACAACTGGGAAGCCTTGTCGTGCTTTTGAAGCACTCTGAAAGGTTACTTACTACACTTTTCTTTTGAGGGCACAAGGGACACCTTTGCTTGGCACTCTTCTGTCATGTCGAGTCTGAAATTACAAACAAGGTAGTAATAGTAGCTAGAGTTTCCTGTTGTTCACCCTTCTCCCCTGGGGATAACAGTGTAACTGTGTAGCAATCTGCTATGCCAGAACTCTACAATGCCTTTCTATCATGTCCTCTGTGAAGGCACTGCTTTTCTGCAGCATAGATTGAGTTCAAGCCCTCGGACTACAAGCTACGATTCAGGCCATCTCTTTATATTTTTCTGCAAGATGAGGAGTCTGTGTGATTGACAGGGTGTTAATAGTAAATGGATCAAACCAGAGATGTTGTCTGTTCAGAGCGAACAGGAACCATTCACTGTACCCATATATTTCTAGACAGGAAAAACACACCTACTCTTTGGCCTTCAACATATGCTCATAATTCAAGGTGCTTTGGCAGCGTTCCTCATCTGGTGCAGGTAAAGAGTGTCAGAGATCAAACTATTTAATGATAGTTATATGCAGAGGTGAGCAGCACCAGACACTACATTTTCTATCTGGACTCTTTTTCATTTGAATGTTTCTAATACAGCACTGACTGTCAGTAGCAATGCACAGATTATCACCCTGAATTTCTTTTTTTCAACAGTAGTCTGAGCAAAAAAAACCTCTTCACAGTATCTGCTCCTTTACTTACCTACAGTATATTTTTGTAACAAATTTAGACCCGTCTTAGACACCAAAATCTGAATAATAATCCTTGATGTAGATGAATTATTTCTGTAAACTTACTGATTAACTCCACTTCAGTCCTTATGTTCAGCGTACACCCCTGTGATTAGTCATTAATTCAAATGGAGCCAAAATCACCATCACTATGGTTACCAGCTAATGTGCAGTCACTTCTAACATAATTATAACATTGTCTAACAGAAAACAGTTGTTACACACTGAATAATATGTGATCATGTTGACCTAAATTGTCTTAAATATATAGGGCTTGTATTAAACCCAAATTATACAGGAGGAACACACAATTACTGAGACATGCGGCTTTGTGTTGACTATGACATTAAAGTTATCAATACAGTATTTTTTGATGGGAACAAAACGGGAACAGCAGCAAGCAGCTTAAAATATTATTCAGTTGTTTTATTTTCTGATATTCTGAGTATAGAGTTTTTCATATTAGCACTGAATTAGTTGATAACGGTTTCTTAATACATTATTTGGTGGTATTTTTCTTGAATTGCAGAAGTCACACTTTAGAAATATTAAGAGTGACAGAGGGGTCATTATGTATATTTTTAAAAGCCAAATCAATATCAGAGAATAACATCTTTAAATGCAAGTGAATGTAATATGTAAGTTCTGCCTCCCTTGTGTAGTAGGAAATACACCATTTCATTGAATATATTCTGGATTTCTCTGCTGGTTGGAAATATTTTGGATGGTGTAAGTACACACCTCAACGAAATATGTAACATATATATTGTGCTTTTAGATATTTTAATATGGAAATGTTGGCTTAAATGCTTTCATCACAAACAAAGTTCACACTTAAGGACTTTAAAGGCATACTATGCAGGTTTTCTTTAAAAAAAACAAAAACATGTCGACTCATACAGTATGCACATAATCCCTCTAGTCGTCAGCCTTTGTGCTCGGGTTTGTAATCCGCAACACCGATTGTAAGGTCAGGACAAAAACCAAGTCACCAACGGTCACACAAACACACACAGGCAGAGCAGACTGAGAACACAGCCACAGTATGAAGATTTGCTTCAGATTCACACAAAATACACCGTTGCACAGAAGTTTGGGCATGTTTATTTGTGTGCTTTAGAACGTTACCAATGTGAAACAATCAGAGAATAAGGTCTTATTTCTCTAACTCACTGCTTTGTTCTTGCTAACGTTGGTCCCTCTCTTAATTCACTCTCTAACTCACTTGAACAATGTTGCTGTCTCTCTCCCTTTCGTTCACTGACCTTTTGAGTACAGGCCAACTTTGAATGGTGTATTCACAATGAGCAGCCAACAATATTCTATCTTTAAAGACCTTTTTTGAAATGCAATTAAGCCCATAAATGCTGCCGCATTTGCGAGTAGAGACCTCACAGGAGACCTCTGTTGTGTATATGAATTGCATTGCCCAGTCTTGTGAGCAAGACACCAAGTCTCAGCATGCCTGTGACTGGTGACAGTGAACGGCTCATGTCATGTGGGAACAGATTTGACACCAAATTTTAACAGGAGTCCTAATGTGTGACTGACAAAAATCACAAAGTTACTTGGATAAATTAACCTTGCAGTGTTTCAGAATCCAAGTGTGAAAGCTGTTTAAGATTACACCCTTAAAAAAAACAAAAAAACATCAACGTCGTGAAGAATTGTGCCCACCAGTGCTTCGCCCTGAGGAGACACTGGTGCTGTCACGCCTCACAGAAAGATTTATCGGCAGCTCTGTGAGAGGGTGTATGATTCCCTCACACCTCTCTCCTGACTCAGGGGTCATTGACAGTGACTTATGTGAGAGGAGACAGAAGTGTTAGAGGGAAAATATGTGTGTCAGCTCACATCAGTTCTGTTCTGCTCCCCTGGAACCCGATCACATCTGAAACAGTAAGAGATCCCTGACCGTGATGCTATGATACCTTCAAAACCTGCAGGACTACAACAAATACACATTTTTAAAGGTACAACAAAGGAAAACGTTCTGTTTATGATGTACTATAGAAAAACTATAAAATATCTATAAAATATCAAAGACGTGGTTGTCTCCATTGTAAATGTCTAAGCATCAATTGCATACAACAAGCACTGTACAAGTTAAAAAGCTATGTCTGTGTTGCCTCTGAAGGCTCATAATGTATTTATATATTTTTTTTCTCAGGTATTGGTCAACATAACCTAAGAAGTGTATGACAGTGTGTATAATTATCATCAATTGACCGCTTGCTAGGCCTCTCTCCCTTAGTTACTGCTGCTACACCTGTCAAGCTTTCTATTCTTGCACACACATTGTGCAATGACAATAGTAGCCAAATTTAAAGTCATTTTTAAATAACTGCCCTTGATTTTATTTAGATGTAGGCAAAAGCTGGCATTTTTTTTCTAACTGAACAGCTGTAGTCAGTGGGCTAATCAAGCTAGCATTGAGTTATGTTGAAAACTCTGTCTCTGTTTTTCAATGATTTAAAGCTGACTTTAAAACAAGCACCATGGATAAGGGCTCATAAATATGCACTTGATATCGTGCTGAGGCGAAATGAGGCTGAAGCTGCACGTCCCAAGCAAAAAGTCAGAATCCTCACCACTGCTAGCTGTTTCTGCTACACAGAGTGGTGCTTCATAGAGTGGTTGTCCTGTGTAACCCCAGCCCGTCCCTCTCCTCTCCTCAACCTGATGCTGTCTTTTACTGTTTTTTTGTTTTTGTTTGTTTGTTTGTGTTTTTTTCAACTGTGCACTAGGTGGAGTTAGGCTCAGACCAGTAGGTGAAGTTACACTTTTAAGAATCAAAAAAAGCAAGGTAGAGATTACATCTATGCTGTGGGACTCTCTGTGGTCTTGCAGGACATAGCAGTGCACGCTTTTGCGAGCTCCGTGCCTGTCTCAGCACATGCTTTGAGTGCACACATAGAATATGAGATCAAGTTTAGTTGTAGGGGTGTACATAAGACTGTCATTAAACTGTCATAAACATGTCATGACACCTGAACATGAAGGAGCCTTTATTGTTTATGAATGTTGTCCTCTTTGTTATAACAACTTGACATTATGCCAAATATGTTATGAAAACTTGACAGCAACCAAGACAATGTAACATGCCAATGTCCTGACATAACCTGTCAATGGCAGCTTGACATGATCAAACCTAAAGAAATGTTTTAGCTTTATGTTTTAACATTACATTAAACTGATCTATGTAGTTTGCTTTGACCATCATGAGTGATGAATATCTTGCTTGACCCCAAGTAAAGTGGTATATTATGGATTATTGTCATAAAGATGTCATTGTGTTATTACACTGTCAAATGCTTTTTTAATGATATCACGAAGGTGATTTAGCTTATTGTATGTGATTTAGAGTTAGCTGGTGGACAGACAGCAGTTAGCTAGTTTACTTGTTGCTAAAGTAGGCTAACCTACGTGTGTGTGTGTGTGTGTGTTTGTGTACTGCAAAGGGTTCCTATTTCCAATGTAAAACAGAATCTTTTGATTCATAAAACTTTTTTTCAGTTTCTTATTGCTCAAAGCTCCCCAGTTGAAGGGGTGGTGGTGTTGGGTTTCAGTTCATAAAATTTAGTTTCATTAAAAATAAAAGAGAGAAAGATGAAAAGCACAGCATGAACATGTGGAAATATATTTCACAATAATATGCCACTATTAAATCATCTTGCTTGAAGACACAACACTTGCATTGTCAGTAAATATTAGGTTAGAAAACACATTTGCCTGATTTATGACTTCCAGTGAACTATCTACTTCTGGTCTTCCATCGGAATACAGATACAGAGACAGATAATTGTGTTGATTTAACAGGTACTAACACAAATAACATCATCTCTGTGCACAGCTAATTTGATCTCAGACCTCTGTACATGAAAACTGACAGTCTGTCTTAAAAGTCTGTTAAGGCTCTTGATGCAAAATACTAACTTACATTGGTATCAGAATATAGACTCCACCCCCATTTGAGTAGACTTTTGTAGTTGGACACAATTTAGTCCATCTAAATGT
>JAJHUR010135848.1:0-29656 GCA_027495735.1 Lutjanus campechanus | reverse complement strand
CATTCACAGCAAGGATCAATACGGTACAATCCATATCCACAAACACTGCCCTTAATCTTCTCAACTACAATAGCCCCATTTTAAAGGGAAGATCACCCAAATCACAACAAGGAAAATTTTCATAAATATTTATACTGAGCTGGTGGAAGAAATCTCAGAGAAAGAGAGAGAAGCTAAAGACTAAAACTGTTTGTATGGCTACAGATCAGATGCAGATAGTGATTTGGGTAAACCAGCCCTCTAGTCTGGCATCACCAGACTAATTCACTAATTCACAAATTAGTCATTTACATAAATTAATCTGGGATCTCTCAGTTCATTTTTTATTTCCAAGGGACTCAGACCAAAATGCTCCCGGATGCAGTTGGATGGGCTGACAATCAATCAACGCAATGAAACATGCCCGGTCTTGTCTCAAGCAGGAAAAAAATGGTGGCCTGGTGACAAACTTTCTCAATTTACAGCCAAGCAGCAAAATAAAATGTGTTTCTGAAAACATAGGTGAGAAATGGGCAGTGTTGTAACAGATTCATGTTTTGATCAGCACTGCCTAGTTTGACAGCTTATCTGAGTTTCGTGAGCCTGCGTGGTGTGTTGTGCTCGAAATGTGTGACATCACCGACATCACTGGCAAGTTTTTAAACCTGGACCGGTGGCGCTCCTCTGTCAGTCATCATGTCAAACCCATCCCATATTAAGTAAATGGTTGTGATTTGCCAGAACAGATCCAGGATCCAGCTTAATTATAAGCTTAATATAAACATATCTATGTAAAGTCTGCTAACATTAGCTTTTGTACATTACAGGTCATACCAGACCAAGTGAAGCTGTAGTGTCAGTGTAAGTGTGTCGAATTGAACAAGGCTGTGTATTAAATCAACTTTTTATTTTCATGTAGAGGAATGTCTTATTTCCTCTTTCAAAACTTACATAATGTTGGTTTAAAGGATAAGGCCGGTGATATTCTGTATTTTTGTTATGACCAAAACCAACAATGTCTTGGACTGTCTCTCAATAGTTTCCCACTTCCCTACCCTGTCTGTGGATCATTTGTTCCTTATGAACATAAATCTTTGAGAAACTGGCTGCGATTGTATAGTTTCATTTGTTTAAAAAACAAAAGACTAAGTAGTTTCCTCAAACTGCTCAGAAAACATACATTTTACTCAGTAATATTTGCTTAGCTGTTTGAGTAATGTTTGCGTAGCAAATATTACTCAAACAGGAGTAAATAGTGCATTTGTTGTGACTATTTTCAGCCACAGATTAGGTCAAATACTGTGTCTTAGTAGCAGCAGAGTTATGAGTGAATGAAGGAACATGTCAAACATTGCAACTATTTGCCTCATTGATATGTTTGAAATAGGTATTAACAAACGTGGTGCTAGGGTTGCAGTGGTGTACCAGTAGTAGTAGTAGTAGTAGTAGTAGTAATTGTGTAATGCCATATACTGTAATACTGTGAAACAGATTTTTTTTCATACATGCAGCTTAGCTAGTTCCAAATCTACAATACATATGAATGAAAACCTCCCTCAAAATTTTAAATGAAACAAGTAATCATAATCATCATCATTCTCAACAAAAACAACAGCAAATGAAGAGGGAAAAGGAGAACAAGGGTTAGATAGACAGACCTGCTGGATACTGTACATGCTTATGTAAATTAAATACATATTTATTCATATAGCCATAACTTTACCCATACATATACATATTCATACACCAATATACAGTACATATATACATGCCTGGGTGTACATATTAATTACAGGAAGTGGTCCATTACAGCAAGGGTGGATATTTCATGTCATCATGGTTGGTGGAGACAATAAATTAAAAAAAAACTGTTTCAGAGCAACAGAGACACACATTGTCCTCATAAGCATAGTGAAAGCTGACAGCACACGCTGCAAGGGGAGACGGAGAGATGCTCTGCTGCTGCCAGAGGAGTGCTGACTAAGATTGCAGCTTGGGAATAAATGACAATAAAATAAATTTGTGTGTGTTTCTCACTTTCTCCCTGATGGTCTGAAGAACTTGCTAGGTTTGTTGGTAGTTGCTTAATTCATATGTTAAATATTTTGGCCATAAAAAGAGACTGGTGGACCAAACCACTGTGAGGCATAATAAGGGGGAACACGCAATCTTTCAAAATGCATTGTTTTGTCACAATACAGAAACTGATAAACTAATATTGACTAGACACTGACAGACAACAATGGTTCTATTAATTTTTTAATTGAAATTATTGCATAGGACAATTCAGTAATCCCCAGTTATTGGTAGGGACATGTTCCTACCATCCCTACCCAATTCTTCACCCTTCAGTTATAGTCATTTTGATAATTTATTAAAATTTCTAAATCATCTAAAATCCACTTATTTTTCAACATATCTTCCATATTCCTTACTTTGTGAGTCACTTTCTCCATTAGTTGTACTTCTTGAGTTGTATTTTTCCCTTTTTATTAACTCTGGGGATGTGTTTTTTCCACCCCTTTTGTGATTTACTTCAGTCTTGTGAGTCTGAGGTTTCTGAATAAATCAGGCTTCGGATACACGGACAATACATGTTAGAAGGATCGGGTCATTTTTTGGTCTTCTTACAGGGATTTCTTGACAGTTACAAAATTGTAGAATATCACCAGACTTATCCTTTAACCTTAAGACTAGGTTCTAGCTGTCAAACATTCCTTTGAGGATTCGAGAGAGTCCTCACTTCACAAACGTTTAGACTTGTCAGCCACTCGAAATAACAGTTTGAAAAGGAGGCATATCATTAACCTGTGCATGTGGGAGTTTCTTGGACAAATGAGCATGAATTGTATGGAGTCTACATTCTGCTGATGGACTTACTTGGCAAAATGTCCTCATTTAGTTGGTGTAAAACTCAAAATAGTGCTCACAAAGATAGAAATAACAGGAGACAGCGCTCACACACACATCATCATTTACCAGTCAGTCTGTCTGAGTGTTTATAGAGAGGTGCTTTGTTTCATCTCAGCAGATTCGGCCCGGTTTGACCTCCCGGCTGTGTTGTAACTGTGGAATGAATGTGTCCGCTCTGCTACTGTGACTAATCATTACTTCGTTTTATTAAAGCTAAACTTTGATGGCTGTAATCAGAGTCGGTTTATGTTACACTGGAAATGAATCACACTAAACTTTTGAAAAGACTGGATTTACTGCATGAGAACAGATTAGATGGGGAAAAACATGCCAGATTTGCCTAAAATATGATCCATGTTTCTCAACTCTTTCCCTGTATGTGTGTGTCCATGTATAACAGATGTGTGAGCTGCCTGAGCACCAGATGGAAGTGTTACTGGGACCAGGAGAACCACCTCTGTGTCTCCCATAAAGATGAGTCAAAGCACAACCTGTTAGAGGTGAGTAGTCCCCCTGTTGTTGTTTTTTAATCCATCAGGCAAACAGACGCTTTGTGGATCTCGTAATATTAAGATCGAGCCTCAGACATGATTCAGACTTTTCTGTCCAACAACTCCAAGTGTGGTGTAACGACATGAGTCCAGACGGGTTAGGCAAGAGCAATCATGTGGTAATTCACTGTGAGGTTTCAAGTGTCTCAACTAGAGTATGTAGAAATGTTGAAACTGGCTATAAAATCTCAGGAGGTTCTGGTTTAACAGACTCCTCACAGGGTGATGTACCATTATAAAGCTCCTCAGACCTCCTCTAAAGTTTCTCTTTTTGGCAGTTTAGTTTGATATCCCAGCATGTGGAAGAGTAGATCCACTGTTTTCTATTTTTATAGGGAATTATTACTAAATGTCAAGGCTGCTTGTTGCCAGCCAGGAGCTAAATCTACACCTACAGTTTCAGCTATGGTTTTATATATCCCTTCATTTTAAGTATGTGACTGTACAAATGGATTATGTAGATGTATGCTGGCAATGTAAAGCCCCATGAGGGTGTAAAGTACTCTGAAAAGCAAACAAATCAAACAGTGTAAAAAGCTTGGCATGAGTGCGTGAAAAGACTGTGAAACTGGGAAAATTATCCAAAATTAGAGGAACCAATTACAGCTCCCCAGATACTATTGTCCTTTGTCTGCGCTCCTGACAACATAAGTCAGCCATCTCGTATTATTCCTGTCCCCTCTGCAGTTTTATCACCCCGCCAGGTCCCATGGCCTGTCTTTGGAGGCATCCTCCCAGCAGACTTCTGCCCCGAGGGTGCAGGGGTCTGACTGTGTCCACTCACAGTACTGATCCCAGTTGGAGAGGATGTGACTCACAGTCCTCTGGTCAGCTGTGGTCTTGTTCTATTGTGTTAGCCTTTATATCACAAGACCCCCCGAAAAGGGAAAGAGATGTTTGTGTTAAACAACTGCAGCAATAAAGACATCATTGCATTTTTCTAAGCAAACGCAATAAATCCTAGTCAGGCGTGCTGTTCCAGATCCCAAGACACACAAAAATAAACATATTAAAGCACAAGAGGCCTGTGCTTTTTATGTCATTTTTAGTTATTCAAAGTTTAGGTTCTTTTTTAACACTTATCCTGTCAACGTATTTAACATACAAGGACTACTGACTGGGGTCTCTGGGGACCCCGAGAATAAACTACTGTAAGAAACGGCCGTCATAATGAAATGTTAAAGGCATACTACGCAGCATTTTACTAAAAATAAACAATGTATAGACTCATATAAATATATTCCCTCTCAATCATCACTTATGATCCACTGGTGTCGTGTGATGGTGTCTGTATGTAATGAGGCCCAGTCCCAGACTGCATTTCTTAGTTTTCCATGCTTTGCCGTGCTCGAGAAGTTTCTGGAAGATTTATTCCAATGCAGATTGCAATACTGGAGTCTATGCACTGATCTGATACCATGTAACTTATTAACCCCAAAACAGGATCCTACTACTTCCCACCAGCATCCTGTATGCCATTTTTTTCCAGGATGGGGAAGTCATATTCTATGGCATTTATTGTCTGTATGTTTTTTTGATGTTCAACATCACAAAGGGCTTAGTTTAAGCCAGGCTATACAATGATGATAATAACCCTATTACATTCATACATTCAGGTTAGTAGAATACAATGGTTTTTATTATTAATATTATTTTGGGAAAGTTACAGTTTATTTAATCCAAGATGAAAAATAGATCAGAGCATGTGAAATAGGAACCACAGCAACCATGAATGCAATAAATAAACAAAAATCACACAAACAAAAGCTCTAAGGCCTAATCTTTTAAAACAATTAAAATGCCTTTTTGCCACTATTGTCACAGCAAGGCCACGTCAGACAGTAAAACAAACTGTAAAACAGCGTTTTGTTGCTCCATGACGAAGGCTTGATGCCGAAATGTTTTTTTGTTTTGTTTTTTTAAGGTCCAACGTGACCATCCTGTGACAACAAAGGAATTTAAATTGTTTTAAAATAGATTGCCTTGGAGTTTTTTGTTCTTTTTGTGCACACGTGTCCCAGAAAACACTTTATTTTTTTTAATCTTAAATTTAGTTCCATCTATGAGGTCTATGAGAGGCTTTTGACTGGATTCCTTTGGGATCCCAGTACACTGGTATGAAAAAAAAAAAAATACACATTACTAAAAACAAACACAGAAAACAATGATATGAAGTCACTGGAACAAATTAATCAACAAGTCATGGAAGATTTTATTGAGTAAAGCACCTGTGTGCCATGACAAAAATTATGCCCATGGGGTCTGCGGGCCCCAGAGTCGGTAAGATTAATTAATTTAAAAAAAACTTGATTAGGATTTTGTAATGTAGGTCATAAGGAGATGGGGAGGTGGGTTTTTCCTGTTCTGCTGAGTCCATCAGCGTCCGGTGGGTCTGTTTTTCTAATCCCTCATCGTCTGTCTATTTGAAGCTATTGTTGTTTCCCTCAGAGCGAGACTTTACCCTCTCATTTCCTCCTCCTCCAGATAAACAGGACAGGTATTTTGGGTTTGCGGATGTGTGCAGGGGAGCCATTGTTTTCCTTAACTCCAATATGTCACTTCCTGCCCCACCACAGAATGCCGCTTCCTGTCCCAGCCTGGTCGCCTCGGAGGTTCCTCCATCACCATCAGAAATGGCTCAGGACTTCACCTTATCCCTCAGCAACATCCAGGAGGTACGACAGACAGCCTCCAGCTACTGAGCTGGATTTGGACTCAGTCCAAACTGCATGTTGTGAAAATGATTGGAATAAAACAGAAGCATATGGTGTGTTTGCTTCAAGCTGAGTTAAACACAGATGGATATTTTGTGTGCTGTGATTTGGGTCAATGAATGAGCAAAACCTGAGTTTGGATGATTTCTGTGTTGTGAGACAGAGATGAGAATGAAGAATGAGTGGGTATCTTTATGCTTATGTTGCTCACTGCTCAGCTGTCTGGACCCACCATGCATCTGGTATCTAACTGTGACTAGCTGAGTTGTGCCTTCGTCAGCACCGCGTACAATGTGCAGTCGGTCTGAGGCAGCACAGGCGGCAGGCAGGAGCTTTATTTCACTCCTGTTCATTTTAAATTCGGCTAGTCCTTCCAGATCGCTTTTTTAAACTCCCATTCTCATCCTTAATCCACGCTGAGCGAGTCAGACGCTGATCCTGCAGCACTGATAAGGACACGACTGGGATCTTCTAAAAAATTCCAGTGCTGACTAGTTGCCAGCCGTGGTCAGTCACACGCCTAACCCTGGCTGGCCTTTCGAGCCCCGCTCCTGGTGTGTTGCTATGGTGACAGACATTGAGTCACGCATACACACACCCTTCCTCAGGGCATGGATGTGGTTGGCTTTTCATACTACTCTTTATTATGAAAGTTTATACAAACTGAGGTTGTTTGAATAATGTCTTCATCATGTCAGCGAGTCAATACCGCAGGAAACGTGCTGTCACTCAGAGCCATCTGGAATTTCTGGTGAATTTTCATTTGGTTCCCACACTTTTTTTTTCCACAAACCTAAAATAAATTGTTTAGATTTGACTGTGATAAACAGTCCAGTACCAAAATTTTTAGCAACAAGTAGGTGTTTGCAAGTTTCTCCTCCTCCAGTATCTATTAGTTCTCAGACTGAGCAGAAGTCCAGTGAACATTTCAATGTGTGGGAAAAAAGGACCCGCCAGATAAGGACAAAATCAAGCTTCTCTGGTGTCAAAAAGCACAGAGAAATGGCCTAGAAATAGTCCTGGATTGGGCGATCAAAGCAGACCACTTTAAGCTGGCTGGATTCACAGACAAATGATTTCTTCCACTTTAGGTACTTATCCTTTTACTGCTCTTAGCTATCTTAGCGTCTTTATGGTCTTACCTTCACATTTCTTGGCTCATTTAAACTCAGGGCTCAGATTTTCTGAAGAATGAATTCATATTCATTACTCTGGCTCCCTGATGACTCGCCGAGGTGTGGGAGTCCAGATGTTTATGAATATGAATTTTGAATGGATTGCATCTTTTCCTGGCAGCGACAATTATTGTGGTTTATTTCAGTTTCCTGGTGGTACTCTTTCAGAGTTGTCAATTGTTACCAGACATGTTTGAGAGAGCATAAGTTTTCCCCAATTCTCTCATTCTGAGTACTAAAGCGGTGATTATCTCATTGTGAGAACAACATAAAATCACAGTTTGCTGGCTTGTTATTGTTGAAATACTGCATGTTGTTTTGAAAGAAGTGTTTTTGCCTAACAGGGGGAGGAGCTGGAGTGTGACTTTGGCACGGAGCAGCGATATGAGGCGACATGGCTGAACAGCTCGACGGTCAAGTGCAGCAGAGTAACAGTAAGTGAAGACAATCACCAACCAGAAAGTCCATCTTCTGAGTGAAAAAAGAATGATCAGTTAAAGGGACAGTATACCCCAAATTCAAAAAGACATTTTTCCTTTTACCTGTAGTGCTATTCAGCTATGTAGATTGTTTTGGTGTGAATTTTGGAGATATCAGCTGTAGAAATGTCTGCCTTTTCTCAAATACGGTATATACTGTAGATGACACTCAACAAAGTGTGCGTCATGGATGAGAGGTTTGTGCTACTGTGTGATGTAAACATTAATGTTGTCTTCCTCAGCTGAGCTGTAACATTAACTAGCTACGTGGGGTTGAGCTTATTACCGCCATCACCGTAAATTTTATTGGAAATGGATAACTAATCACAGTGGACATTCACTGTTGGATTTGTCATTATGGATTTAGTTTACCACGTCTCTGAAAATGACACCATAGTTGAGGCTGGATTACAAAGCTTCTGGAGCCGATGTCATGAAAGTACAATCCTAGCGTTAGCATTAGCTTAACATTAGCCTTTCCTACTCAGCTTAATTTGTAGGTAACCTCCTTCACTTTTCCAGCAGTTGGGAAATGACAGACTTGGTCTTGAGAAGCTGCGGTCTTTATTAACTGACACACTGTAACCTGTACTGTACATTTACTGCCACACTGACAACCTACTGCAAAGTTTAAGTTTCTGCTCCACTATGAGCAGCACCATCACACTCAGCCTGGTCCTTGTTCTCATTCACTTGTATGTCACACACAAGCATAAAGACTGCTCTATTCCTCAAAGAAACCACGCTATGCTTATAACTGTATCCTTCAAACTCCAATATGACGTAATTAATTGGGCAGTCACATTAATCCATCATTCTGGACTACGTTCCGTTTTCATCATGAAAAAAAAAATCCATGTCATCACAGTCCTGCTCTCTTATCCATGAGCAGATGCACACTTCCTTCTGTCCAGTGATAGTTAGTGTAAAATAGTTCCTGAAACTGCTCACAACAAGGTCTGTGGATTATCTTGAGTAACTAGCTCATGATTTCAGACAGAGACATTACTGTTAAGTTTTTCAAAAGTATTTTTTTGGTGCTTTGAGCACCACAAGCTGAGTGTCATTGAGCTCCATTATGTTTGAGACAAGTCAGACACCTCTACGGCTGATATCTCCAAAACTCTGCAGCTCACACCAAAACAATCCAGATGGATAAACAGTACTAGAGGTAAGAGGGAAAACATATTTTTAGATTTGCCATGAACTGTCCCTTTAAGCTCTATTTCAGTAACTATGCACTTACTGGTTTAGTGAGCTCATCACTGTAAGGTTTAAGCCTTGTTTGTAAGTTGTTTTTATTGCAATTATTTTAAACCCTTGTTTATAAGTTGACTAAGAACCCATTATTATCTCGAGCGAGAGGGAGTAAATGCATGTGGAGACAAAATGACAGTACAGTTCGCACACATTCACAGTGAGGAGATGCCATGCAAAACTGGTTTTATTGTTGCCTCTTCCCTTTCTGTCCATGTAGCTGTCCACTAATCAGAGGAGCCAGATTTACCACCTCACCCTGAGGAGGAGAGGATTCTTCGGTGGACACAGGCAGGATATTTTTGTCGACAGCCCTCAGCCTATGAGAGGTAAAGACATTGCACTCACTGTTATGTAGATAACAAATGAAAAACAAGCTTCAGCTGTATGCTCGGCTCTCCTGTATTTGCAGAGTAATTAGACACTCGCAAAAACACGGAAAAATCTGACATAGCTGTCACTCTTGCTCCCAGAATGCATTTCACCTGTGTGTGTACGGATGTTT
The DNA here is from genome assembly GCA_027495735.1 of Lutjanus campechanus. Taxonomy (NCBI): domain Eukaryota; kingdom Metazoa; phylum Chordata; class Actinopteri; order Lutjaniformes; family Lutjanidae; genus Lutjanus; species Lutjanus campechanus. Next base: position 20,083 of record JAJHUR010135848.1, on the reverse strand, counting down.
TCTGATGAGATTGGTGGATTTAATTAAACCCAGAGAAAAATAAAGAATCGCTTACAGGGACAAACAGTGTCAGACTGCCTTTCACTTGCAATAATAGTAGTTGATGCATTACAACACATAATTTGCCAACAACTAGTAATTTACCATAATATCATATTCTGCTGCTCGTCTAATTACACATAATGATTATAGAACATAGGGAGCTGCAATTTTAAGGTGTTATCAATGCCTATCACTAGCCGCGATGTCCGTATGTATTGTTGAAAATACAATTTGAGCTCCATGACAACAGTGAGATGATGAAAAGTGGTGTGCATGTTGTTGAACTTGGCTTGTCGTCTATAGAGCAGCTACAAGCCAATCCTTGCCTATCCCAGTCCCAGATGTGCTGTTCGCAGTCCATGTGTCGACCATGTGAACAACAGCCCTGGGCCGGTGCCAGATACTCTGCGCCGCTGTTAACGGACATGATGGTCGCTTCATAACATGCCATGTCATCAAATTTTCAAAAGACACACACTTTATCACACACATGCAGGCGCACACACGCTGAAGTATGCACACAGATGCACATGCAGTGATACAAATGGGACTTCTCGCTGGGTGGCACTTTGGAACATGAACATAATCATCTGTTTCCCACCGGCTTTGTTCTCCTCCGCTCTACTATAGCTCTCTTTTTTCCTGATTTATTTTTATAGCCTTGAATGCATCATCCTGCAAATGCTCATGGTGTTTATTTAAAGCATGCAGCCCATATGGTTCACATGAGCTATAAAATAAATTTAGGAGTCTACATTGCCTTAAGATAACCAGACAAAGCAAACACAGTTCAGTAATGCTGTGTTCCAGTGGAAACACATCTGTCTGGGTCAAACTGATCAATACAAGCCAATGATTATGATAACCAATTTTTTTTTCCATTTTCCTTATTTCTCTTGCAGATTACATCTAACTGACACTTGTAACTGGCATTTATAATTTTAATGTAAAGTAATGTGACAGCTTCACTTTTTACTGAATGTTGGCTGTTTCAAAATACAGTTCAACAGTATTAAATGTTTTTCAAATTGCTGTACAAATTAAATTACTGTGCTGTGTATAATTAAAATAGGGTTACTTTAAAAAATGCATTTTGGCACAATTTACTTGTTACCTGTGAAAAAATGTAGTCAGTAACCAATATTAAAGTAATGTAACTTTCTGTTACTTTTGGATGACCTCAGTACCTCTGTATGGTGAAATTGTTTAGCTTAATTTAAGGTTTTGTGTTTGTTGATAGGTTTATTAATTAATTAATTGTTTGTATCCACAGGTTAGCATGTAAGTGGGTTTCTTTGTAGCTAATGATGATCTAATGGTTGTTTCATGTTGCTGATGTTAGCTGTTGGTCAGTGTAGCTAACATTAGTAGCTCGTCTGTGTGGCTAATGATAGTGGTTGGTCAATTTAGCTAATACTAGCGGTTAATCTATGTAGCTAAAATTAGCACTTGGTCTTTGTAGCTAATGATAGCGGTCAGTCTGTGTAAGCTAACACCAGTGGTTGGTCTGTGTAGTTAGCATTCACAGTTGGTCCGTGAGGCTAACGTTAGCAGTAGACCTATAAATGTTTTTTTTAATTGAGATATTGAATCCTTGGATGATGACAACATTTTCACAACTGGAAGACATACTTGTCACTGTGCTGTGATGTTTTTTTCCCCCCTTTTCTGATTTAAAGACAAAATAGTGTAGTGGGACTTGTGAAGTATTATAATGTGTGCACGTACAGCACATAGGGTTCTTTATTTTATCTGCGAATAATCCCCATTTTGATTAAATATATCTGTTCCATCATTTTTTCTGTAACTAATGAAATACAGTCACCTAATTATATAATCATTACAGCTTTAGCTATAGCTCTGTCTAGTTTTGCTGCTGCATCTTGTTGGCTGTTTTTTTTTTTTTTTGGCAGTTTGTCATAAGCTTTGAGGCGACACTACGTTTTTTTATTGAGAGAAAATTACTTCCTTTTTTCCTGTCATGATTTCAATATGCACTCAGCAAACAGAGGCACCGGCAGAAGCAGGAACATTTCGCAACAAGTAGGTGTTTGCAAGTTTGTCCTCCTCCAGTATCTATTAGTTCTCATACTGAACAGAAGTCCAGGGAACATTTCTTTTCTGGGAAAAAGGACCTGCCAATGAAAGAAATGCCATCTCTGGTGTCAAATAGCACAGAGGAATAGCCTAGAAATAGTCCTGGAGAGGGTGAGCAAAGTAGTCCACTTTAAAATGGCTGGACTCAGACAAATGACAGGTTACTGTGAAGTAAAGGGTAGTGTCATAGGAGTAATGTAAGAGAAATAGAGTTACTAGAGTTAGACTTTTTTTCTCCCCATATGTTGTCATGTGTGAAAAGACCCAAAATGAATACTGTAAGCAGACTGCTTGATTAATATGAGCAAATTATTTAAACTTTTATGTAATTTATATAGGAGTAATTCTGTCCCAACCCATTTTATTCATAAATGCGTTTTCCACTGTATATTGATAGGTCTGTTTCTCCTCTCCCTCCTGTCTCTCTCCAGTGGAGGTATACAACTGTAAAGTGGGTAGTTCGGACTGTTCCCAGTGCTGGGGTCGGGAGGATCAGGGCCACCTCTGCGGCTGGTGTGAAAACAGCTGCAGGCTGAGGGATGACTGCCAGCCAATCACTGATCAATGTCCCGCTCCTGAGATCCACAAGGTAAGAAGATCACAGGTTAAACATGCACATGAATGTAGGCTACAAATGTTAACATTCATCCTCCTACACTCCCCGCCGCCTTTGTGTAGCCTCCGGGCTCTATTTTCAGGCCATAAAATGGTGAATCATGGGGTCACTCACATGGTGCTGTGGCCCCATGCCCTGTCTGTCCAGAGTCAGCTGCTGAGGGAGCGTTTGAATAGAGTCTCATTAAAGCAGTTCACTCAGTAATAACACTAACACTTACTTAGCCGCAGCCCTCGGGGGACACAGTGGAGTCGATCTGCAATCACTCAGGAGGGCATGGGAACACCTTCTGCCCTGTGTAACTACAGCATGAGTGTAAACTGTGCGGATGGATATATGTGTAGGACTCTTTGTGCAGAAACCACAGAAACTCAAAGAAAGCAAATCAGAACCATAAGGGGGTTTAGATTTGTGACCACAATAAGAACAAAACCACACTGGTAAGAATTAAGGAGTGTTTATCTTACACAGGATCTGACTGCGGTCACGTCGGAGCGGTCATCATGGTTCCCGGCAGGGTTCTCTCTTAAAGCTGTTTATGTAGCTCATTTGCATGATCATATTCATTTGTTTGTCTAACTGTAATGGGAGTATGTTTAGAGCTGTCCTCCTGGTCCTCTCCGCCGCTACCGAACACGTTATATCAGCAGAGCGGTTACGGTAGGCGGTCATGGGAAGCACGGCTCACATGAGACCCAGTCGGCCTGAACTTCCTGTAGATAAAACCTGGTCGGCCCAGGAGAATAAGCCAGCAGAACAAAGCAGGCGGACACACACACACTCTCTCGCACGCACACACGCACACACGCACACACACACACACACTCACACACACACACTCACACACACTCTTAGGAATAAAGACGCTAGCTAGAACCATAAATGGTTCTTTGATTTGTCCCTAACAGAGAGCACTTTTTGGTTCCCGGTAGAGAGTTCTACCTACCTACCTACCCACCCAACAAAAAGGTGGGAATCTGCGAAACATTTCAACCAGAATCCCCTAAGACATGTTCTACACAGAATCCTCTTTGGGGGTTCTATCCAGAGCCCCTCCACCTTTTAAGGGCGCCAACACAAGCCAACCTAGGTTGTTGTACTTAGAACCTTGTTAAATTCAAAGGGTTTTATCTAGACCCCATCCAGTGGCTTCTATTGAGAACCTTTTATATAATCAAAGGGTTTTTATTCTAAACACATCCTGGGAGTTCTATGGAGAACCCTTTTATACTCCAAGGGTTTTATCTACAACCCATTTTTCCAGTGGTTTGTATTTAGAACCTAACCAGGGATTTCTGCCAAGAACCTTTTTTATATTCCAATGGTTTTATGTACAGTCCACCCAGGGGGTTATTCCGAGGGTTTTATCTAGAACCCACCCAGGGAGTTCTGTGGAGAACACTTTTATATTCCAAGGGTTTTATCCGGAACACACTGAAGGGGTTCTACTGAGAGCCCTTTTATATTACAAGGAACCCTTGTTTCTAAGAGTGTACACGCTATGTGAGTGTAGCACACAATATGTCACACAAATAGGCCATATTGAAGCATTCACGTTTATCCCTCATTCTTTGTAGCTGTCAGCACACTGTGACTAACAGGATGCTCTGTGAGACTCTAACTCAAGTGGACTTCTTACGTGACTCAAGTTAGCTGGGCTGAGATGCCGTATGCGTGGGTAGACCATTGTTGCACTACTCTTTCCCTCACTCTCCTTCTCACACACACAAACACACACTCCCACCGGCTTCCTCAGGAGAGAGGGTTGCAGGATACTGGGGCTGTGGTTCTGTGGGGCGGGTGATGCAATGCTTTGGCAGCCATGTTTTCCCAGAGAATCCACAGGGGTTTTGAGCCCGACTACTCCGGCTTACGGAGGAAAAGATCAGCTCCCCCTAAACATTCACACACACCGTAACAGCTCATATAGTCCTTGTGTGTGTGCAGCTAGGATAATGAAATGTGTTTTTCTTGTTCTGCTTTGTCACATGCAATCTCTATCACAATACACCAACACCAAAATATCAATATCATGAAGGAGGATTTCATTATTCTTTAAACTTTGCCACACACCACGTAATTGTGAAAAATGCTCCCTATTCAATGCACTGACATAAAACAATGGAGACATTTATTATCTCTGCAGGTTCTTTATTCTCAAGCTATGTGTGGGCTAGTTCACTGTTTTTAAAAAAAAACATTGATTAGAGTACTTCAGCGTCCAAAACAGGAACTGCCAAACATAGTTTGTCCACGACATGAAAAGAAAGAGAGAACAGAGGGATCTGGGTGAGACGATGGAGAGCTATTTGGACAGAGAAAGGGTGGAGAAGGGTACAGTATAGTGAGAAGCCTTTTCCTGTTTTTGTCCTCACGTCCTCCTTGATTAGTGTGATACAGTAGAAGCGGAGTGAGAAGAGGAAGATGAAAGCTTTAGGCCACAAAGCGATCTATTCAGAACAAAAAAAAAAATCAAAACAAAAAGAAAGCATATGGATTCTATCAGTTGGGTAATTTATCTGGTACAGGTTGTATATATGCATGCACAATACATATGGATATGGAGGGTATTTTTGATTTACATACGTGGATATGGAATAATTTAGTCCTCAAATGCGTTTAATAGCTCCAACATTCTTGGTGGAGTTTTTTTTTTCGCAGACACACATTCACACGGCGTGATCTCCCTGGAGGCCTGGCAGAGTTTGTGCTGTAAATCAAGACTCCCAGACTTGTAAGAGGTGTAAATGAACAGCATGCCAGCTGATGTTGATGTCAATGCTCAATGGCACCACAGCGACACACTAGGTGCAATAAGACCCATAGTGATAATAAATAACTCTGCTTACTGCTGAGCTCTGTAGAGAGGGTGAGTGCTTAAATGTGTTTGTCTGCCGTGCGTGGGCATACGTGTTCATTTATATGGTGTTTGTTTATTACATTTGTATGAAAGAAAGTGGGTATGTGTTTGTGTCAAAGGAAATATGGGGTTGGATATTGTTTGATGTTTTTTCTGACACAGGTGCTAAAATTATTCTTTTAAAATGGTCCCTACATGGTTCCTAATTTGATGTTGCAAGCAACAAATGTTTTTGAGCATTTGTTACGTGCCCCAGAGTGAAATAAAGGCACACTTTAGATCAGAGGTCTTCAACACGGGGTCCGGGCCCCCTAGAGGGTCTCAGAGTTACTGCAGGTGGTCCCCCCAAATTCTTGTTTGAAAGTTTTCTCTTTCAAAAGTTAAAATATGTCTGAAAATACACATTAACATGAATCCAACGCACATTTTAGAGTGGGCTTTTATTGTGACCAGTCCAACACATTTCCTCACTTGAAGAATAACCATGCCGCTTAATCACCATCTCTATAGAGAGGCAAATTCACAGTCTACAAACTGTGACTTTCATGACTGACTGAATTCTGACTGACTGAATTCTTTTAAATTGGCAAACTCCATATTTGTAACTTGTGCCAAAATTTAAACAGGATTTAAAAACAAATGTCTGACACCATTGGGTACAATTAAATTTTTTTTCCCCGAAATATGGTCCAATAGTGGTCCATGGGAAAGGGAGGGACTTCAGCTCTCTATATGCCACATATAGTCAGGTGGATGGATTATCTTGGCAAAGGAGAAGTGCTCACTAACATGGATTTTAACTAATTTGTGAGCATATTTGAGAGAAATGAACTTGTGTGCACAGAAGAAGTCTTTTTTACTTCAACAAGAGAAAAATAGCAGCAAAACCAAAAGTGTTGCATTTATGTTTTTACTGAGTGTGTGTGTATATACTGTATATGTATGTGGTGTAAGTCGACACAGGGCGGTCACACTTAATATCCAGAAGCTTAATATAACCGTAAAAACATTTGCATCATTTCCTGTGGTATAGATCCCGCAAAAATACAGTAAGTAATGGCTCGGCTTCCACCAGTTTGTTTTCACACGATATTAAAAGTAATACATTCTATCTTTACTTAACAGCCTTTCCCCTTTTTTGCCAGGAATATGTGTGGTTTATTTATCTGCACTGTCACTCTTGCGGGCTTCAAATTATCTGCATGCAGAGCCAAAGCTCGCCCTCTCACCTAGACCAAACAGAAGTGCTGTTTTCATTCTTAGGCCCGGTTTCTGATAGAGCCGGAGCCAGGCTAATAACACACGGGGGTCACAGTGACCTCGGCTCAGCCAAGGGGGTCATCCAGACAGAAAAGCATGCACGCTGCTGGGCTAGCTATGCTACAGCGGAAAAGATGAGGGTAGATTGCTTCTGTCTGGGAGTCGGAGATGCTATCTGTAAAGCTGTGTTTCCGTGGTGATTGGAGAGGTGACGGTCCTCTCCTTTTCTTTCGGCGGTTCCTGAGTGGAAAGTTTAGAGACCAAAGGCGAGGACTGAAATGATGCATGCGAGTGTGCCTCTGAACAACAGCAGAAATAGGACTAAGGAATTTGACGGAGCAGACACAGGAAAACAGATGAAAGGGAATAGCACTGTGCATTAATTCCCCTGTTGAGGCTTTGCTCTCTCACCACCACCATCAGCATTCACTCTCCTCTCGACACTCGGTTCCCTAAATTGCCTCCCCACTCATCCACCTTTTCTGCAGCGCTCTCCAGCCCTCTCTCTCTCACTCTGTCTGTCTCTTGTGGGATGTGAAGGAGGCTCTTAGCCTGCTCTTTATTTGCATGTGCTGTAGAGGATTAGAGGCTGAAGAGTCTCAGACTGGCACAGTTAAGAGTCTGCTTTGTGTGTGTGTATATACCTAAACCGTGTGTCTATTCTATTAGACCTCAGTCTTCAGCAGGAGAACACTTACGCAGGCCCACTTGTCCTTATCTCTCCGTGTGCCACACTCCATGTCAACATCAGACACAGCATCTCCATTCTCTTAATTCTCTGTCATGTTCATTATCGCCTGTCATTAGTGGAACATTTTTAGGGAGGTAATCTACTTACAGGCTATAATTTATTGTGCACATTACAGGGTTTTTACAGGCTTTTCTTTCCCCTTGTTCATTACCTCGCTCTGTCTTTGTCAGATCTCCCCCCTGAGGGGTCCGGTGGATGGAGGCACCCTGCTGACAGTACAGGGGAGGAACCTGGGCCGCAGGGCTGGAGCAGTAAAGGTCTCTATTGGAGATGTGCCATGTACCCTGCTGCCTGAGCTCTACACTGTCTCTGTGGAGTAAGTACTATAGCATATGGCAGATGTACAGTTCACAAATTCTCAAATAGACTGCTGTCAAATAGGGTGAGAATTTTTTATCAGGGTTCAGTGTTCAATGTATTTTTTCACTTGCCTGGTTGGACAAATGGATCAGATATCTACTTGCCCAAAGTCAGTTTTTACTGGCCCTTGTACAAATAATTTTATTTATTCGTGGTTATCAAAAAACAACAGAATAAAATTCATTTTTATGTTTAATCTAGAGCTGTAACCTCTATAAAATGTCAGAAAATAGTTTCTGAAAGTCAAGGTCATGCCTTTAAATTTCTTTTTTTTTTTTCAGTCCAGTCCTCAAAGATATTCAGTTTAATGTGATAATAAACAGAGAAAAGCAGGACATCTCGTTAACAGCTGAAACCAGCATTTTCTCCCATTTCTATGTGGAAAAGTACTTTAACCGTTAATCTATTATCAATATAGCTCAGTAGGTCAATTCATTTTTTGCCACTTTCCTGGTTGGGCAAATGCATTGCTCGATTTACTGGCCCAACATGGCATATCACTTGCCCCTTGCAGGTGAGCAATCCTTATTATTGAGCCCTGTCTAAGCACTTTTTGATTTGATTCTGATTCAGAGGGATGAGATGCATTTATGAAACGATTAGCGATGCATCTTGATACATCTGGATGCATCAAAATGGCTGATTTCTATACAAAAATTTATTTTTCTCACTTTGACACTACTTGCTACTAAAACATAGCTTATTTGTAATGATCCATGATTTAAAATAAGCAAATGAATTTACTTCCATTATCTTTTATTCAAATAATACACTGTAAAAAAAAAAAAAAAAAAAAAAAAAAAAAAAAAAAAAAAAAGCTAAGACAACTAAAAATTATAAGGCAGTTTTGAGCCCAACTCAAACTCAGTTTTGAAATAAACTTTAAAAAGTACAGGTGAGATAATTTACTTTTCTTCTTTAGATAAACCTAAGCCTAACCCTTTTAGAAACTTTTAAAAAAAAATCCTATTGTTCTCGCTGAGCTGTGAGCCTGATTTGTCATAATTTGGGTGCCTGAAAATTAAATAGTTTTAAATGAAAATATTAAATTAAATAAATAATTGAATAAATTAAAAAACTTGTGTTCACTTCAATGGTTTCTTTTCAGTTAAACTTTCAGTTAAAATTATCTTTACGTTTGGGTGTGCCAGTCGGATTGTATCCATCTGCGGTTGCTCACACTCAGTCATCCTCACCAAAACTCCATAAGTACTTCAGCTTAGAATGTAAACACAATGCACATGTTTACATCCATTATGTTTTGCTGTCTGCTTGGTTCAGATGTAAAACACATAACATGATGCAGTGATGAACATGTTTTAAACAGCGCAGCCTTACAAAAATGTTACAGGCGATATCCTAATGTTGAGAATTGGATTTTACATTTCTGATTATTTGACACTGCATTGAATTATAATCTTTAAAAAGAGAATTAATGTTTCCCCCACCCCTAAAGTCAAGTGTTTGCATAGCAGTGTGCAGACACTATCTTTTGATTTCCTTTACCTTGAACTTATTTAATTACATTTTATATCATCTACACTGTCAAAACGACAAGATGGAAGAAATAAGAAGATGTCCTTTACATCATTTATAATTAAAGCCCTGCTAAAATATGCAGCTTGGACTGGTGAGATGATAGCTAACAATTACCCATTGTCATGGTAACCAGACATGGTTTCAGGCAGGTGAGTGGTGGATGCAGTCAGGTGGATGGCAGACAGAAATAGAGACCATCTGGACAAGTGATCGAAAGATCTGACACAGGTAATAAACCTTAAAGAAATCCTGACATGTACATCTTAGCCTCGAACACGGTGTGAAAGCAGAGCTGAACCAGGGAAAATAAAACTCAGATCAGACAGTACACTGAGAGCTGCCTGATTTATTATATTTAATAGATATAAGTATCTAGCTGTCACTCTGCTCTGCAGAGAAAAGTATGAAAAAATGTAAGACATAGTATGCAGGGCCCTAAAAAGGGACTCATGATCGTGCTGTGTTCTGTCACTTTACCAACCCAACAGTACTTGACTACCTGGGAACTCTCAATTACATGCAACTATCTTCCTGGTGCATTTAGAAACAGCAAGTGACAAATCCTGCAATTTTTAAGGTGTGCCATGTGTTAAAAAACACTGCAAAAACTCAAATATCTGTAATATAGATGTTACAGTAGTTTTAAAGGGAAACAACACAGATTTTATGCAGCGTCTGTTTACTATTGCACATGTGAGAAATAAATGTTGTATAAAGTATTTTGTGGCTACAGAAGGAACTGTGCTAAATTTACTCAAGTGATGTCACTTGAGGCACCATCAGTTGGAGCTGAAGACTACAAGTTTAAAAATGAAAAAATAAATAAATAAATCTGTCAGCGTGGTGTTAGAAAGAAGTGAATTTGACAGATGTCTGTAGCCCACTCCTCATTTTTTCTCCCACCAATAAAAATATACTTGAGTAAAGTTTTAAAAAGGAAAATGAAAAGTACTCATTCCTTAAACCTCTTTATTTTGCTTGTGTGCGTTACTTAATGCTTTACTACCCACTCCTGAAGTTGTCATTGGTATATTACAACCCTGGCAACAGGATGGATGAGATAGAATTGCAAACTTTATGTAACTGATCCCAGATCAGATCATCCTCAAACAAATATCCAGACACTAGTGTGGTAATCTGTTACTTACAGTACTAGAAGGGAAAGTAAGTAAAATCAGCCATTATAAAAGCAGCTCATGCGATTCAGTAATACTTTTCTTTTTGTATTCGACAAACTTTTGTTTAACGCGCTACCTTTTAAATAAGTTACTGAACTTTCTCTCTTAAATCATCATCATGGATCATTATGGAATCGGCCTTGTACGTGTCTACTAGTCTCAAAAACGGAACACCAAGCACCACTGGATGGTTTAGTTTTCATGTATTCATGAGGCTAATTTTCACAAATATTATTATGCAGCACACTTCTCATTCTAAATGACTCCATCGCCATCCCTCCGAAGCTCAGGGACCATCACACTGTCACCATGGAGACAGCAGGACCCCGCTTTGACACAGGCATAACAGAGCTCATTGGAAGTCAGTAACTCTACAGTTACATCCAAACTTCCATTCAGTATCTGTAATGTTCTTTGAATGGAACTGTTTATCTGGTCTTGCTCCACTGAAGCCAATCATTGTATTAAGACCAGTTGGAGGGTGACCTGCGGGTCTTACCTGTCACTCCCGCTGCCTGACACATTCCCCAAAACCGCACATGTCGAAAAACAGCGAATTGCATTTCACTCCTGGGGTGTTCTCATCTCGTGTCGTCATTCCTCATTGGCTCCCCAGGCTGGTTGTTATGACAGCAAAGCATATCCTCGTTGCTGGAAGTGGCACTGACAAATCATAACACGTCAGTGCATCTGACAGTGTCAGCACATTTGACTCACACACACACATGCACATGAACACATTTATATTTCTATCCTTGTGGGGACCTTACACTGATTTAATGAGATTTAATCTCATTCACCTGATTTTATACCTTTTACATTCAACTCAAAAGAGCAAAAAGATGCAATTGTGCCACCAAAAATGCGTACTGCACCCCAAATTGCGAGTTGGAGCCACAGACGGTATATTGAATAGGTTTAAATCCTATTAAACATACGGTTGAAGCGAGTTGTTTCCCCCCGCCCCCTCCTCCCCAGACTTGAGGAAGCTCAGGCAGGCTGCAGGAACACTGCAGGAGCACAAGACAGGTACACTGTTCTTTGACAATAACAAGTGACAACGAATCCTACACTGACCAGCTGTTTATAAGTGTCAGTTAACTGTCAATGTAAAACTCAGCCTGTTATCCTTAAAATAAAAGTCCGCTGCTTGAAAATACACACTCTGCGGTTGGAGTTCAGTGACTGCCTGTGTTACTCCCTACCAAACTCCATTAACATTTTGCTCAATTTAACCGTCATCAACATCAACTACTACGAAAAGATAATTAATGATTTCTTACAACTCTTAAACAGACATTAATTGATTCATCAAAACATACGGCATTAACTTGAGTGAAACAGCCAAATAATGACACAACTTACAAACCTGAATAGAAATTACAAAAGAGGACACCGCAAGTGTAGCATTGTTGTAAGAGAAGCGAGTATTTAAACTTAACATGTCTCCATATTATGGACATTTTATGATTTATAACAATAGATATATTACAGATTTCTCCTTTAAACATTTAGGCTGGGTTGGGATTCAGGATTCATTTTAAAAACCTGATTAAATCTTGGTTTAACTTTAAAATATGTTGCAAAATTCAAACTGGCTCTAGCACAAATGCCTACACACATGCTTGCCAGCACACACACCTACTCATGTGACCTCATTTACCAGGGCTGTTGAGACAGGTGTCTGCTCGTGTGCTGAGAGGTGAAAGTTCACATCTGCGTGCCAAAAGGAAAATGTGCAGCACTGGAGAGACGGCGCTCCACTCACTCGGTGTCAACATTTTAATTAATGGCACAGTCAGTGTAGGCACACCTCATTTACTGGAGCACTTCTCTGGGTTTTTGGCTCCGCTCCTCCACGCTGCCCTCTCTATCATTTTAATATGAGCCTTGAGCGGCCTTCGCCCCGACCATTTAGCCGCGCCGCAGACAAACACTCAGATCCGAACACGCACGGACTTGATTGTTGATGATCCTCATCATCCACTCAAGGGAAATGAATAGAGACATCTTTGAAACTAGCCAAAATATCACCCTCTGAAACCCATAATAATATCTGTACAGAGGGGAGGTGCTGGAATGTGGAGTAGAGGGTCAGTCTGCTCTTTGTAATGTGTCTGAGATCACATTGAATCAACATCACACTCAGCTCACACACACATACAGGAAGTTTACAGGTCTGCAGAAGTCTTAAAAAGCTTGAATTCAGTTTCCTCAAGGAAGGCCTTAGGAGGCAATAAAAAGTCTTAAATTTCATGTACAAAAGTCTTAAGTTGTATGTTCAGATGTCAAACACCTATAAACTAAAAGTGGGATTGTTTCAACAGTGGATTGTGCTCACAGGGGCCTACAGTAAGTCAATCATCTCATAATGCGCTGTGTCGGATTTAGGAGAAACTTAACAACATACTAAAATGACTTAATCTCTTTAAATTGGTTAATCCAACTATTCTTTTTCTGCTGCTTATCCAAGTCTAGGTAGTCTGAGTACCGGACGAATCTTAGAGCATTTTGGTCCACATCCAACTTAGAAATCTTGCTTGCAAAATAAACTGAGAGATTCCAGCCTAATCTGCATTTGTGCATTAGTCTGCCAATGCCAGGCTGGGGTCCAGGTCATATTAATTTAATTAATTATGTCATTAGGCATTATGGCTGTACAGCTGCAATGATTAGTTGATTAATCTGTTAGTCAATTGACAGAAAATTCTTTCTATTTTGGTCTATTTTGATAATTCATTACTTGTTTTTCATAACATTTTGAGCTAAAATGCCCACTGTTTTCTGATTTCCGCTTTCCCAGTGCAGTGGTTTTCTCATTTAATTTTATACATGTGACTCAGTTCCATGATCACATGGTATGAAGGACAAATACAACATACAATAATAACAAAACAGTAGCACACAGCATGGCGAAAGTACAACAAATCTTCAGAGAAGCATCTAGTTTACAAATAATTTTTTGCTTATCTGATTGTAATAGCAAGATTGCTTACATTCTTTTATTTATCATTTATTATTCTATTACATCCATTTATTTCTCTGTTTCATACGATTGTAAAGTAAATATCTTCTGGTTTTGGCCCAAAACAAGAAATCTGAAGACATCATCTTGACATGTGATGGACATTTTTCACTATTTTCTGACTATTAATCTGGAAAATAAGGCCATATTGTCCCCACTGCATTTGTTTCTATCATACTTTAATACTTTAGCCATTATAGTCAAGAAACGGGTATTAAATTACATTCTTTGTGGTATAAAAAGGTCTTAAAAATACTTAAACTGAACTTGGTAAACCCTGCAGAAACGCTGCCACATGCTGTTTAAATGCTACAGGCTGACTTCATATCTTTGTCTGTACTCCTCAAGAAATATTGGTGTTACATTTGTATTTTTTTCATGCAGAACAATCCTGAACATTACGGTTCAATAGCAGATACCATATAATGTGATGTATTGTTGTGATAGCAGTTTGATTCTCAGCCTGAATCCAGATAAGCCTGAGGCAGCCCTTCAGGTTCAGGCTGATTCAGGCTCCAATTTCTCTTATTTCCCTCAGGCTTCAATCTGTGAATAGTTATGTTTCATTTTATTTCTTCCCTTTTTTCTTTCTTGCCTAAATCAGAGCATGTGAAATGATGCGTTTTCTTCAAACAGGTGCGCTTCTTCTGCCCTCATGGCACGTAACTGACAGGAGTGTAATTTAGTGTAATGGCATTCTTTTACCTGATGCTCCTGTAATTAATGAGCAGAAATATAGACCCCGCTTTCAACAGATGGCTGGTACTGCAGGTTATTTTAGAAGATTTTCAACAGCTATTCAGGCTTATAAAGAAAGGGTTCGGTTAAAACAGGGAATTTGTTTGAAGTAGTATGAGGCATGACATTTAAAAACACACTCAGACACAGCTTTTCTCTCTGGTCTTTGGGCCTGACAGCTTGACCCCAGTCAGGCCCAAATGTGTCCAGCCCTGCCTCATCTCACCGTATGTCCTGCCAGGTCCTCCTACATAAAACACAGCTCCTCCGCTTATGTAAATTCCCCAACAATCCCTCTGTCAATCATCTGATCACCGGCTGAGAATTTATAACCACTGTAGCACCAGGCACCTGACTAAATAAACCGACAGGGTGTCAAGCTGGAGGGGGGATCATGTGAGGTGATAAAGGTTGTGTCGCCCCCCCACCACCAGTGCATTTATCCCGGCGAGGCCCCAGAACAGTAGATCCCTGTGCCTCGGTACACCACCGTGTCATTAATATGAGACGTCCCTGTAGAGCGTGCGCTGATGACACAAGGCTTAATCACAGCCAGGAGGCGAGTGAACAAGCCTTAGCAGCCCCTTAATCTCCTCTGTGGTTAGACACATCTGGTCTGAGGAGCTTTGAACTTTACATCTTCTGATATCAGATATCTCCGGGCATTATTGGATTCCATATGTAAATGTATTAGGGTTTGATGAATTAGTTCATAACCACCGTTCTCCCAAGTTTAATTATGTCTTTGTTTGGCCGTCATGATCAAGATCTCTTTTTTCATCTTCATATTGGTTCCAGCTTTTTTAAAATTAGTTTGTAAAAGTGGTACCTCTTTACAATAAGACTACCCGTATAAATGATTTGTAAATTGTTCATAATTAGGTGATTTATTGAGATACAATATGAACAATAAAATGCAATAAGATGCAATATATTTTATTGTCCCTATAGAAAGGACTTGCAAACATGTAGCTGCCTTTATAGTAATAGTATGAATAACAAAACAAATAACACGTACTAGAAATGAAAATATTGCACATTACCCATATTGCACATATGGCACATCCAGTTGTAAGAAGACCATAAACCTATAGCACAACCCCTGCAGCCTCAAATAGGTTGTAAACAAACATTAAATAAAAAGGGCAATGGTGCTTGCAAATAGTGAGCCCACATTCATCAGTACTGTTAAGCCTCAGATCTCACTGCTTACTCCGTCAGCAGCATTTATACCTGTCAGCTTCATCAAATATTTGTTAATAAGTTACTCGCGTTAAACCACCACCAGTGTGTATTAATAGTCAGAAAGTTTCATTTGGCACATTTGGCTGGGTTTGGTTTTTACTCTAAACTGAAATTAAATTTAATTCTGTTGCACCTAAACTTTAAACTCGTTTAAACTGTGATCCAATTTTAACTTTAAACTTAAACTTGAGGAAGTTTTACATTTAAAATGGCTGCTTTTTTGTGATCAATTGAGCAAAATGAGTAGGCTAACTAGGCTAACCAATTTTTTCGTTAGCTAGAAAACAATGTAACATTTTGTTAACTTTTTAGCTAGCTAGCTAGCAAGCAAGCGATGTAATGTTTTGTTAGCTTTTCAACTAGCTAGCAAACAATATGATGTTTTGTTAGCTATTTAGCAAACAGTGTAAGGTTTTGCTAAACTTTTAGCTAGTTAGCAAATGATGTGACTCATATAGAGCAGCAGTTAAAAGCTTTCCCACCCTCTTAAAGACTTACAGGACCCAGCTGCACTCAAATGTATTTATTTTTTTTAATCCTTATTTTAGTCTGGGTAAGCAAGCATCTCCATATTCATTAAAAAATTTACTTTCAATTTACATCACTAAACTTGGATTTGCTAAACAGAGATTAGTTTCGAATTGAGTAACAGAGGTCTGCTTAATTTTAAATCTGGAGTTAAGTTGTTTTTGGGTTTTTTGCCAGTCATAAATGTTAGCAACTCATCAGTAAGATTAATTGATAGTAGCTAGATCTTGCCAAATAGTGAGTCCACAGATGTATGAAAACTTTGTTATAACTTGTTAAGTTGTTTATCACTGATTCATTAAGTTTTTAATAACCTCTAATTAATAGTTTAATTGTAAACTATTTATAAATCAGTTATAAGGATAGTTTTATTGTAAAGTAGTACCGTAACAATTAAATCATAAGCTTTATCGTTATCGTTTTATCGCGTTTTTATGTTGTTTTGACAACCAAATAACAATGTCACACTTTTCTTAAACTCCCCAGGCTGGTGTGTGTCACTGGGCGGTCCGCACATGACCGGACTGATATTGTCCAGGTGGACGTGGATCAGAGTGGAATGGGGACGTCAAAGGAGAGCTTCTCATACTTGGTGAGTATTCTCCAGGCATTTACCCCCCTGCTGATCTTTGCTTTCTATCCTATCTCTCCCTCTTCCTCCGCATTCTTCTTCTTCTTCTACACTCTCTTGTTCCTCGCTTCCCACTGGGAAAGCCTTCCCAAGTGTGTCAGTTGAGTGTTAACAGATGCGTTTTATGATTCTGAGGAATTTGAGTGTGTGGGAATCTTCAAACGTTCATCTGAGCTGCAACTAAGCACCATTGTCATTCTGCGCTTGCTGCCAGCAAAAACAAATATGGCGATTGTTGGAATGTCCCTTTGCTCTGAATTCATCACTGGCCGAGTCGGGCTGTAGCCAGCATTGTGTTAATGGACCTCGACCCACACAGTCTCCCATTGGATTTAGAGTATTCATCCAGTGGAAATACCCATGTAAGCCCTTTGTTTCTTTTTGTTTGTAGACAAAGAGTTGTTCATAAGTCAGAGCTGGAACAGTCTATCATTTCAGCGGCTCCTAAGAGCGGCTCTGCCTGTGAGTCATCCCACAGAGAAATCACCCCGATCTTGAAGCCCTTCTTGATGCATGAGGATGAAGAAAATCCAGAACAACAAACATTACACTGCGCTGTTGTGGGAACTCCTCTCGGGCCTTCTTATCCAACTCTGAGATGCTCAGTGTGAGAGGGGTTTTTACTGTTTAGGGGAAGATGTGGGAGAAAAGGGAAAACAGTTCTGGAGACAGGATATGTGCCTCTACTGCATCTCCTTCCTCAAACCTTTAGACGGAAACATCTGCCTCCTTACACCCACTCTGACACACAAACGCACAATAGGTCTCCTCCATCCGTGCACAGTGAGGAAGTGAATCCTGTCAGTGAGGATAAGAGGTTTCCCCAGAGGCGAGGTTCATGGCGGGGATAGAAAAGTTCGGAAAGAGCAGGAATGCTGATGCTGGTAGAGCAGAGCTGGACAGGGATATTCATCTTTGCCTGAGGAGCCTTTGTGTGTGTGTATGTGTTTGTATGCGCATATATGACTGTGTGGGCATGCAGTTTTTTATGTGCATGCATGAACTTTATTGCTTCTCAGGTGCAGTATAGCTGTCCTGCAAGCTTTGGCCCAAAGGCAGCACTTTAACATACTGCAGCATGAGCTGTCTTCACAGCTTTCTCCACTAATATACCATTATAGTCAGCAGCTGTCTCAGCCAATCTGTAAAGACAAGATATTTGAACCTCAAAGGACGAGGAAAGATTTTATTTGGTGTCAAGAAAAACATCATAGATCACAAAACAGTTTGAGTAATCCCTGTCTTTTCCAGTGACAGAAGCTGTCAGATGTCTAGTGATACATTTGATGTCTCTTTAGTCATGTGCTGGATCTCTCGTCTGTATTTAGGTCCCAAAGCTGCTGTCCATGGAGCCCAAGAAAGGCTCCCGCGCTGGAGGAACGAGAGTGTCTATCATGGGGGAACACCTGGACATCGGCTCTCAGATCAGAGTCATGGTCAACAACACGCTGGAATGTATCATCACGGAGTAAGTGCTGCTTATTTCAAATTTCTTGCTTGTCTTAGGACCTGATCTGACAGACTTGAGACTCGGCCTTGACTTAAGTGGCAGGTCTTTATGTGAAGATTGCAGGTCATGATTCAAGTCTTCATTTCAAGAAAATATTTTCAGTTTACACTTTAGGGTGTGTTACGTTAAAGCAACACAGTACCATAACGGTGAGGAATGAAAAAGCGTGCCTTGTTGTTGTTTAGAATTTAAATAAAATTTGTTATAATACTTAATAATTACTTAATACTTAATAAAATCAGCCTCCTAACCAGTGTAAAATTAATGCCATGATCTCCAAAGAGTCTGAGACAGGTTTTAAAAAATTATATTTATTTCCTTAGGGTCCTGGCTCCTTTTTAAAATATTGGACTGTAATTGAGGATGTACTGTTAGAGTGTAAAAGGCCAAAAATGAGTAAGATACCTAGAGGCAGCACTGTATCATACAGTGTTAATGCTGACCATTAAATGATACAGCGCTGGAAAGTGAGTTCTTGCATAATTTCTACACAAACTCTAGCTGACACCAAGTGTAGATGCATAGACCCAGTGATTAAATATTCAAGCTGTGTGGCTGTGCAAGGCCTGCATGACTGATGATTGTTTTTAAATCTTAAGTAAGTAAAATCTCACCTTGGTTGAGTCCAAGTCAAATTCAAGTTCTCTTTTTTTTAACTTAAAGGGATAGTTCAGATTATTTGAAGTAAGTTTGTACAAGGTACTTAATGATAGTCAATGTATTACCTGCAGTACCTGCTGTGGACAGGGTCAGCAGCAAAATGTATATTAGCCACCTAAAAAAATCAATATCACTTTCAGTACATGCTTTATTTAAAATGTTTTCACAATTTTACTTGCTCATACAGCCCCACTTAAAATAATCTGAACTATCCCTTTAAGTCTGACTCAAGTCCAAGTGTCAAGTTTAAAGTCAGCAGCTCTGCGTGTAACTATAGAAATATAGTGCATATCAAAAAGAGAGGTTGTATGAAAATCTGCCAAACTGCAATAAACATCAGTCTGATTATAAGTGGAAATGTTCTGGGTTTGAGCTCTTGTAGACATCACAAGATGTGCGGTTACGATGTTTACCTCATTTTTTAGGAAAACAGATGAAACCATCGAGTGCACCATGCCTCCAGCCTTACAGCCACACACTGAATCAGTGACAGTGTGCGTGGAGTTTGAAAACATCACCTGTCAAAGCGAGCAGCTTAGCGCCACGTACACCTACGAGAAGAACCCCACCATCAGCTTCATCCACCCCAACAAGAGCTACCTCAGGTAGGCAGACTGCTACACAAACACCACAAGCATTAAAACCAACATGTCTCAAACATCTGAAGCTGGATGACTCTGCGGTTCCCCTCCCAGAGCCACTGACATAATTCATTACTGTAATGTCGTCCTGATGTGCGGCATTTTCTCTCCATTGTGTTCTAAATAGCGCCGCATGTGTGTGACAGGGTGGCGGCATGTCTTTGATGACATGTGAGCGGATTTTCTCTGCAGTCGAACTGTTTTGCATTATTATCTGGTCCCCTGTTTCTCTCCCTCTCTGTTTTGGTGCAGTGTCCCAACGTATTTGCATAGCAGTATGAATTTGACACATTTTTGTCATGGCTGAGATGTGACTCTCTCTGTCTGTGTGTGTGTGTGTCACAGTGGTGGCAGGACTATCACAGTGACAGGCCAGGGTTTTGATCTGGTGCAGAGCGTCAC